>AFRD01000208.1:0-56842 GCA_000222875.2 Periglandula ipomoeae IasaF13
GAGAGAGAGAGAGAAAGTTTGCTGCCTTGTCCAGCGCAGCAGCATTTAGAACACACATACGAGTACGTGTACGCCATCGCGTGCTAAATGACCATCATGTGATGGTCAGTTTCAACGGGTGAATCATGTAATGGAGGGGGTGTGGTTGGTCCGTCACATGTTTTTGTCGACGATTGCTTCAATGTGGCGGCGATACCCAATCACTCGCACTTGCGAAACTGGGCAGTCATTCCTCGTCGCTAGAGGGGCTTGATTACTGGACTGGATGGTTAGCGTAAGATGCCGAAATCAAGGGTACCATTTGGTTTTTTTCCCGCGTTGTTGATCAGAAGCAAAAAGGTCGTCTCGTCTTCCCAGCCTGAAGCTAGCTTGGTGAGACGAGACGGCCCGCCGACGCTACGGCCGGGAGGAAGCCCTGAACCGGGGAGGCTGTTCCGAGCTGTGACGGCATGATGAACTTGGCTTGTCGGAGCGTGTTCGAAAGAGAGTAGTGAAGCGACATTGAGCGGTCTTGCAAGCTTTCTTGCGTATTTTACTCCGAGGAGCTGTTCGTTCTCTTGTATGTACAGTCGTTGCACTGTTTCCAGTGATGAGCACCTCTCGCAAGTGATAATTTTGTCTCCGCGCATGGACAAACGGCTACTGCAGGAGAATATCGGAGATAGCCTCTCCCACTGGCTGGCCACTCTAGCGTCCTATGGCTCTGATTATCACTATCCTTCGAAAAAACCAGACCATAGTCTTGTTTATGAGATAGCAAAGCTACCTCGGTCCTGCCAGTCACATCGTGACCTGCCCTCACGGGGCATCATCCCAGTTGTTCTTCAACAGCGGGCGACTGACGCAGTGGACCCTGACAGGGGACAAGGAACGGAACGGGATGCACCAGAGGCACAAGGCGCCAGGCACCACAATGTGAATGGTGGGTGGCACATGCTCTGCTAGCTGAACACAATGTGGTTGCATCTTGTGCCTCCCAGGGTCGCGAGGCTTCAGCTCGAGAACATCTGTAGAGTGGCCGCAATTTGGCTTGTGAAAGTGGAAAATAGCCAACGTCATCCACACGGGCGGCATATGTCGCAAGGCGAACAGCGACGCAGGGCATAAGCTTCAGATGAGACGGTAGAGGAAGTTGCTCCGACCAAACTATGCTGTGTGCTGTGCATGTGTTGATGAATATCGCTCACGCTTTGGCTCTTGCCAGAGACGTGGAGATGGACCGTAACTTCAAGACATCGCTCGAGAAACCTACTCTACAGCCTTACACCAGCAGATGATCGAAAGACATACCAACGATAGGAGAAATGAAGACCTGATGTAATAGTCGTCATTAGTAATATCGTACATTACAAAGTGGCACAACATGACCGTAACTCCGTCATCATCACATTACAGCCCACCATCCCAGTTATCTACGCTTCCTGACCTCAAAAACTCCATCCACCCAACTTCATCTCCCATAACCACATCCGCCGCTTCCAAAGGCGGCACATTCGGCCACATCATGCTAAACACATTGTTGATCTGCGTCTCCGGGCTCTCCCCGACCGGTTGATTCTCCGGCCACGGCGTGCCGGCGTCGAGAACCGTATCGGGCAGGTGCTCCTGATACATGTTCTGCGAAAGAGTGTCCGCTGGCGTCCTCATGCCTTCTGCTTGGTTCCCTGTGTCCAAGTACCTGCTGCACAGTTCCGATATGATTTGGTGGCAGCGCGACGAACTGGCGTTGAGGTAGCTCATTGCTGCTATGACTCTGAGCGTGATGCTGATTTGGCGGCGCCAGTCGACGGCTTCTGCTGCGGATGGATCGTTGCGGAGACAGATGCACGGGATCAGGGCGGCTTGGAAAAGGAAGTATCTGGAATTAGTGCGAATTTGTCAGTCATGTATTTCTTCGACGGAAAGTTCATTGATATTGTCCATTGTTACTCACAGACCGTACCACGCCGCCAGTCGGTTATGTTCATGCTTATCCCAGAACGCTTCGATCGTCTCAATGGTATATTTGGCATCGGCCAAGCACTTCTCGTACGTCAACGTGCTTGCTTCGTCTGTATCAGGCTTGCGACGCAAGGCCCGACGAATCACAAATGGTCGGTACATGATGATCCTCAGGTTTCGCCAACGCCACGACATGATTGCTTGTGGCAGGGCGTACCTTCTGGGTACCGAGGTCCCTTCAGCAAAGTAGCTCGGTACACTAGCCTTCCAAGGCTCGATCAGGGACGAATCCAACCGTAGCATCTCTTCCGCTGTCGGGAACGACTTGGATATGACTTTTTCGTAGCATCCATGCGTGGCGATGTGGAACCTCGCCTGTGTCGCAACAGCCGTGTACGGAGTGATTTGATTGCTTTCAGGGGGATATGATTGCGATGCGGCAGCCAGGTCTTTGTCATTCACATTCATGGGAAACGCCACTTCCACGCCTTTGTATGGCCATACATCTGGTCGTCCAAACGTGATGCTCGCGCCAATGTCGAACGAACAAAGACACCACCAAACGCGGCGTCGAATCTCCATATTCAACGGCGGAATGTTCCACCCTTGGAACTCCTTGTGAAGACCGAGTCCCATGGCCATTCGACCAGACAAGCCCAGGTAGTTGTACCCAGAATTGGGCTTGTCTCGTTTCTGCTGATAGTTTGAAGCGAGAGTCAGAGCTTGCAGAAGGCTCAGATTACCGACTTCAAGAAAGTTGAACCCCAAAATTGACCGAGCATGGGCGAATAAAGCCATATCGAGAGTATCAGCCGATGAGGGCGCCGAGGTCCATGCGCCAATGGCAGCGACGATGTATGTCAGAGCTGTCCAGCATGCACCATTTGGTCGAGGGATGACTTCGCTATATTGAGCGCGGAATGTTGGTTCATGGACAATGGGATAGCTGACGTGGTAGTAGCGGAAGAATGAATCGATCATGGCTTCTGAGATATGCCGATTAGGATTTGGTTGAGGCGTTAGGGTGTTGACAAACGAGGAGCTGGACTCCAATCTCGATGGCACTCTTCTTCGTGATTGAGGTTCCAAAAGGCGAAGCAAGGCAGCACCAGAGGCTACGCCTAGGTATCCTGATTCGCGCTCATTCACGCTCAGAGAGGCCATGCCGTCTGCCAAGGGGGTGTCATCGATAACACTGTCGCCGCCTGCTTCCGGAGAAAGAGAATATGCTCTCGCAGAATCATTTTCGCTCCATTCGAAATCTTCGAGGGGAGGTCCTTCGAGCATCCGCTGATGGTCGGGATCTTGGTGACAATGAAGGGTGAGGTTGGGGTCAATGGCGGGATCCTGAACCAATGATGACGGAGGACCCGAAGCAGGTGTTTCTAAGTCATTCTAATTGGCAATCCCAAAAGATTCTGGCGCCTTAGAGTCAGGAATGACATCGGAAAAGTTGAAAGTTGGATCCGTGGGGGGGGGGGGGGGGGGCTGATTGCCATTTGCAGCAGCGGGACCTTGTCTTTCCCATGTTCGCAGATGGGGAGGCACCAAGGTTCGCATTTGTTTCAAGAGCATTTCCGCCTTTTCCAAGCGAGCTTCTACTTCAGTGAGATGTCTGATCGGATAGGTTAGCAATGCAATCTTTCTGTTTAAGATTGGCGACGAGAAGAGCCATACTTGCGAGTGAGCGGGGTGCGCGAGTGCTTCTCATAAAGACAGTGCCTCCGGTACTTGACGCACAAGTCGCATGTTGGCAGGGCCCGATTGCAACGAGCCTTTCGTCGACGACATTCTTTGCATGCTTGGTCCGAGGACCCGATGAAGTTGGTGTTGAAGAAAAGGTTGTCGTCGAGGCTGTCGATGGTGGTGGACGGAGGGATGTCCGGCACAGTATCGCTGGCTGCTGGAGGCTGAGACGAGGAAGGAGCTTGAGGGTCCATGTGTACCAGAGAACCGCCAATGAACTCTCGGAAGATACTTCTTGAGATGCGTCGATCGTCTTTCACAGCCAAGGGGTTTCAATGCACGATTTCAGGAACATGCCCAGGCCAAAAAGTCCTTTTTTTCATTTCTTCGTTGCCTGTTGACAATGGAGGCACGTCGATTGCGGAGCCAAACCAAAAAGTGGTGTCGTGCCACTGACTAAAGCTCCGCCCAGTGTCCGTTATAGCGCTACACCGGGCCCAGCGTGAAGAGCAACAGCGGATAATGGAGTTAGCTGGATTCTGGAACGGGAAGTCGAGGCACCCCTGGGTCCGGGTAGTGACGGGGTCCAGATTCTACAGCGCTAAGCTGCTTCGACACAGGGCACATGCACACACTAGAGCTGCAAGACAAACCAGCATAGGTCAATGCCGACAGTGGGACCGGGTGCTATAACTGTCATCAAGACGATGCAAATACAGCCAGGCCCGATTTGGATTCGAAGCTTATTCGACAAGTTCTCATTGAATCAGGGAATTGAAGACGGATCAAGCTATGTTTCATAGCATGGTGAGTCGTCGCAAGGGACTTTCACTGCAGATACGACCCTTATGATTCCAAGCGCAATCCATCCAAACTTGCTAAGCATTTCGCAGACGAGGCGATTTAAACTACTTGTGCTCATGATGTGTAGCTGTGATACTCGCCCGGTCAGCACCCTTCTCAGAGTCAACCATAGGCTTCCCGTCGAATATCTCAGCAATCTCTTCTAAACTATGTCCCTTGGTCTCCGGAAACACAAAATATGTTATCAAGAAGAACAGAACCAACAACACGCAAAAAATAATGTAGTACTTCCAGCCCAGGTTCTCTAGACCAATCGGGTTTACAAACGCAGCAATAATCAATGAACCGTAAATGGAAAACAGTTCCAGCGCAATACCCTTAGATCGCAGAGAGTACGGAAATATTTCTATCGGATATCCAAACAAGAGAGGTGTCCATGCGATATCGTAGTGGAAGTAGTATGTAAAAAGACAAACGACAACCACAATTCCTGCTGCCTTGGAGCCTGTATCCGAGTTTACGGCAGAGCAAGCCGTCCAAATCACATACGAGACCAGCATGCCGAGACCAGACCACAGAAACAATGTTCTACGTCCAAGTCGGTCTACCAAGAACGCCGCACCAAGAGCTGCTGCAAAGTTGAAAATCTGTAGCAGCCCATTGATAAGCGTCTGGTCGAAAGAGTCTTTGATGCCAACCGTGTCTAGGACGAGAGTGAGGTAGTACGACACCACGGCGATGCCGTTCCATTGCGCAAACGCTCCTGTGCATACAGCAATGAACGTCCTCTTACGATTTCCCGGTGTCTTGAACAGCGCCGACCAATTCGTCGATTCAGCCTCGCGCTCGTTTTGAATTGATTGCGTAATCTCCGCCATCTCGAGACTGACAAGCGGACTGTTGGGCATGTGCGGGTCGTGATACTTCGTCAACAGCTCGCCTGCTTCCTGAACCCTCCCTTGAGCAATGAGCCATCTTGGTGACTCCGGAACCCAGTAGTAGAAGACAAGCTGCACGAGTGGGAATCCAGCCTGCAGCGCGGATGGGATTCTCCAAGATGCCGTGCCATGCAAGTCTTGCGTTCCAAACGTCCAAGATGCCAGGATGGCACCGAGATAGTACAACGTCCAGAACGCACAAGTGTATTTGCCGCGGTGGGTGGGATATGCCATCTCAGCAATGAGCATCGGGCTGGGCTGCACGACAAACATGCCCCCGAAGCCGACGATTACTCGTGAAACGACGAACATGGCATAATTGATCGCAGCGGCCTGCAGAGCTGCCGCTACGCAGATGAGAATAATGCCCGTCAAGAGGATGCGCTTGCGACCGAACTTGTCAGAGAGATTTCCGACAAGCGGAAGTGCTGCTACCGAGCCAATGGACTGCGCTGCGTTTATGAGGCCGAGCGTCGAGCCTTGCGGGTTGCCGTAGTATTCTTTCCATTGTTGTAGTGATTGGAGACCGTTCATCAAAGAGCCTTTGAGATGAATCTCTTAGCTTGTGCTAAGGACTAGCATGTTGGTTGGAAATTTTGGCACATACCATCATATCCTGACACGGAGCTGGAAAGCAAGGGAATGAGCAACAGCAGGTTCAGTCGGAGGAGGTGAGATTGCTGGAACCAGTATTTGCTTGTCTGCGGTAGCACTTCAGCGAGCGCGGCTCCGACGATCTGAGCATCCGATTGCTTCTGAGAAGTCATTGGAAACGAATTACATTTTGTTCAGTAAATAGATCTCCAAGAGTGAAATTGTGTCATAGTGCAAGCCTGCCTGTTGGGTGGTGGAGGTCAGCCACTCCGGATGTAGCACGCAAACACCAAACTGTTGTGCAAACCGGCTGGATATCCGGAAACAATTGTCCGAAGCTCCAGGTTCGTTATGGATGCGTAGAACCTGGAGTTGGAGAGAGTAAGCGTTTGTTGGTTGAACGCTTCAATGGAGACGCGTTTGTCGCTAGGGCCCGAGCATCATGGGGTGTGGGTTGCTGAAGTAAAGGCAGATCGGAAATATGCAGAGAAAAATTGAAGCTTTTATTTTTCTTAGTTGTTTGATGGTAAATTATTCAGACCGTGTTTGTTCAATTTCCACCTCTTCAATTCTGAGCTCTCAGCGTAGTCGTGACCAGATGTAAATACTAACTCCAGACCATGCACTTATAACCACCCTATATCACTGCGATTCTTCTATACTATCGATCAGCACGTCATATCGCCCAAAACTATGCCGCATTACATATTGTCCATTCACCATGTCGTTGTTTTCCGCTCTCCTAGTCGCTTCCTCGATGGTGCTCTCGATTCCAGCGCGCAGATGCCTCTCAGCTACTCTTTTCTTTGCAACCTCTTCATCCACCCGGACTAACCATCGATCATCCGCCATGTCTCCTATTGCTTTCCAGGGCTCCTCATCACTCAGCAGATAATTGCCTTCCAAAACACAGATCTCAATGTCGGGGCCGACCACAATACCATCCTGGACAGGATCTTTAATCGCGTGGTCGAATGTCGGAGCGGACACGGCGCCACGACCAGCTTCCCGGCATAGTCTCATAGCTAGCTCCGCGGCCACTGCACCATCAAACGTCCAAGGAGCACCACGGCGGGCTATAGCCTCTGAGGCATTTGGCAGAAACTGAAGTGTCTGACGAGATAAGTGAAAGCCGTCTGCAGAAATGAAGGCTATTGATGGCCCGCTGGGCCGTTGTGATACATATCTGAGGATGCTGTGAGTGATGGTGGTTTTGCCAGATCCCGGTGGTCCAGCAACGGCGACGATGAGGCGCGTTTGGCCGGCAGCTTTCTTCTCGGCCAATTTGGAGCAAAGTCGTTCCGCTAGGGCTTTGTACGTGTCTTCCATTGCGGGTGAATCGAAATATAGTAGTTCATGATAATTAGAGATTGGAAAATATTGAGACGTCGAGATGCTTTTCTTGGCTTGCATCGGAGGACTGCCTTCCAGCCAGGTGGGGCCGGGTTTTGGAGCGGACTAGAAGCCGCCTGTCGCCCTCTTTCCCAAATAGGGAATCTTTTCTTCCCCGCAGTCCAGGGTGTCTGTCTGAAGTACATCTAGATGGTTGACCAACCTTGTCTTCCTGCAATTAACATAGAAATCTGATGCTCCGGTCTTTTCTTCATTGGAATTTTCCCCCTTGGCCTGGAACACATTGTAAACATCATGACAGAAATTGTAGGTCACAGAAACTCTGCCCGTCCAATAGCAGGCTTACTCTAACAGTTTATAGAATCCTGCATTCGTTCTTCAATCCATCAAAAACGTCTCCTTCGAGGACCGTTCAGTGCCCTCTCTCAGAGACGAGTATGATGTCCGTGTCAATATTGAGCAGACGGGTATCTGTGGCAGCGATGTGCATTACTGGCAAAAGGGCCGCATCGGCGACTTCATCTTGGAAAGCCCCATTGTCCTCGGTCACGAAAGCTCCGGTGTTATTGTTGAAGTGGGCGCAAAAGTGAAAAACGTCAAAGTGGGCGATCGTGTGGCTATAGAGCTTGGTGTACCTTGCAGACGGTGCAATCATTGCCGATCTGGTTATTACAACCTCTGCGACGACACAGTATTCGCAGCAACGCCGCCTCATGATGGAACCTTGCAGAAGTACTACATCGTTGCTTCTGACTATGTGTATCCTATTCCACAGAACATGACTGCCGAAGATGGAGCACTTGTCGAACCCGTCACCGTGGCGGTTCAAGTCGTGAAGGTAGCAGATCTTCGCGCCGGGCAGACAGTGCTCGTGTTTGGATGCGGACCCATTGGTGTCTTGTGTCAGGCCGTTGCGAAGGCTTCTGGAGCCAGCAGGGTCATCAGAGTGGATATATCTCAGTCCAGAGTCAACTTTGCAAAAGAATTTGGCGCGGATGGAGTATTTCTAAACCAGTCGAAGCCAGCGCCAGGCGAACATCCCGTCGAAGCCTCGAGAGCTGTCGCAGAAAAGATTGTCGCAGAGTTTGGGCTCAATGATGGTACTGACGTCGTGCTAGAATGTACTGGGCGGAACCATGCATTCAAGCTGGGATCTTCGCCGCCAAAAAGGGTGGCACATTTGTGCAGACTGGGATGGGAAGGGAGAACGTGGTGTTCCCCATCACAACTGCCTGCATACGGGCACTTACGATCAAGGGGTCGATCAGGTACACGACAGGCTGTTATCCACGAGCGGTGGAATTGATTTCCAGTGGGCAAATTCAGCCGGGAAAGCTGATTACGCATAGATTCAAGTTTGAGCAAGCAGAAGAGGCGTTTGAATTGGTCAGGAAGGCCCAAGAGGACACTCTGAAGGTCATCATTGAGGGTGTGCAGAACTAGTATAACTGATAATTGATCCAGCTTCGGCACACGTGGTAATTCTTTTTACTGACACTAATGTTTAATTCCCCAAAAAACTATTTGTTACCACAAGTAATCAAGCGTTCAAAAAGTAACTTCGCATGCGTTAGCGCAAGATGGCCCAGCAAACCCGCCATACAAGATGAACAGAGATTCGGCCGTTTTCTCACCGCTGATGCCATTGCCGTATCTATTGTCATAAAGCACGAAACGACTAGTCGTTGAAGTCTGAATCACATCAGGTGCACTCTCGCCCCAGGTAACTTCCCCCCGCAACGTAACAGGCAAGGGTGACCATCCCCGGAATCGTTTACCCCAGGTTCAAGATCGAGGCTAACACCCGCCCTGCTGGAGATTGAACGGAATTAACGTCCGGGTGTCGGTCCACGAACTTGAAATAGAAGAGTCTCTTAATCCTAGCAAAGCGACTCTTGCACTTCGTTCGTACACGGTAGTACCCCATCCCGCTCCATCTAGCATCTCTGTCTTGTCATCCCATCATGGCCCTCGCCAGCCACCCAAACCCAAATGCTCCCACACTTTCCCACTTCTCACTATCCGGCAAAACCGCCCTCGTAACAGGTGGTTCCCGAGGGATCGGGCTGCAAGTAGTAACCGGTCTACTAGAAGCCGGCGCCAACGTCGCCTTCACCTATTCATCAACCTCACCCAATGAGTTAACGGCGCTCATCCAAACCCTTTCAGATGCCAACCCTGACCGTACTATCAAAGCCTATAAATGCGATATTGCCGACCGAGAATCCGTGTTTGACGCGACAAAGAAAGCAGCACAGGATCTAGGCGGCCTTGACATTGTCGTCGCCAACGCTGGTATCGGCGCACACTATGCTGCAGAGGATTACCCTGAAGATGAGTTCCGAAAGATGGTGGACGTCAACTTCAACGGAGCGTTCTGGACGGCACAGGCAGCCGCGAGCGTCATGAAGGGGACGAAAACGAGGGGCAGCATTATCTTCACGGCGAGCGTGAGCGGCACACTGGTGAATATTCCGCAGAAGCAAGCTGCGTATAATGCGGCCAAGGCCGGGGTCGTGCATCTGGCGAAGAGCTTGGCTGTTGAATGGGTTGACTTTGCGAGAGTCAACTGCGTATCGCCTGTGAGTGTGCAAGTTCTATAAGTTCTTGAACACGATGATCTAATTCATGGCTCGTAGGGATACATCGCGACGGAAATGCTGGATGTGCATCCGCAGGAGTGGAGAGACGCATGGTTCAAGTTGATCCCTGGGGCGAGACTTTGTGATCCTGCTGAGTTGAAGGGAACGTACGTTTACTTGGCGAGCGATGCTAGTAGCTATATGACGGGTAAGTGAATTCTTGTGTTTGCGAGGGGTGAATTTTGCTGATCAGCATATGTGCCAATTTGATCATTGACGGCAGATACACATTGCCATGAAAAGGCCATCTAGATGTAAGAACAAAACAATTGGACCCGACAAGGTAGACAACAAACACAAGATTGTATAAGGATATCTCTATTAGTTCTGTCTATAACTCATTTCGATGACTCCCTTGAGCGCGATCCACGGGCTCATGCAGTCGTCAATTTCCATCTTTGGATCAATTGATCAAGCAATAGGCTTCTTGAGCTCTTCATCAACGCTAGGGCGCTTCTCGGTCTGCGCAACAAACACCTTGTAGAATCGTCCGTAGAACAGGTCCGTCATGTTCTCCTTGACGCCAGCCCAGTTCTCCCTCACAATATCCATGGTAGGGCGAGAGAAGACCAGATCAATCTCTTCAAGAGTCTTGTTCTTGGTCTCGGGCATGAAGAAAATCTGGTAGATTTCACCAACCGCAATACCTCCGTAGAATCCCAACGACAGACCGGTGCGGCCCATGGCGTTTTGCATGGCGGTGAAGTTGTAGGTGACGACGAAGGAGGCGAGGAAAAGCAGGGCATCGGAAGTGGTCATTCCGTAACTTCGGAGGTAGGTTGGGTAGACCTCGGATGGAATAACTACAGTAACAGATTAGCTACAGTTCAAGACCTGGAGTGCGGCTATCCAAGACTTACCCCATGTTAAACAGGCGTATGAACCAAAGAAGCCCATGTAAATAATAAGACCCGTAAAGTAGAGACCTTCAGCTGCCATAGTGTGTGTCTCGGGATTAAACTGGTATGACACCTATGAGGACGAGACCAAGGAAGAACCCAGGCAACATCATGATGGCCCAGAATCTTCTTCCGCAAGTCTTCATGAGGAAGACGGCTGGGATGGTGCCAATCAGGAGAGATCATCCACCGACCAGCGACATGTAGTTTGCCTTTTCCTCATCGAATCCAATCTGGTTCATCAGTACGGACATGTAGTACATGATGGCGTTGATACCGGTGAGCTGGCCGAGGAGAATCATCGTGTTGGTGTAGACGAGAGCTCGGCGAGCTCGAGGAACACTGCATTATAATACCGTCAGAATTTGCTCTCCGTTGGAATTATGGGCTGATGCGTGGTGACTTACGTGAAAAAGTCCATCCATGGGAAGCGACGGTTCTGAGCAGCCTCAGTTACTTCAGTGGCTTCTTGGCGCACCGCGACTGCCATGACATAGAACTCCTCCTTATCCTCGACCTGTTCAACACCTCGGATGCGCTTCCAAACCTTGAAGGCTTCGAACGTTTTGCCTTTGTGCATGAGAAAACGGGGACTTTCGGGGAGGAAGAGCATGCTGTAAGAGGGGACATTAGCATGCTGCGAAAAGCAAGTTTGTTGGCGCTGGGAAAAATGGAACATACCCGGCAAACATGATAATAGAGAAGACAAGGGAAGATCCAAGGATATATCTCCAGTTGCCAGGAACCCTGAGGAACATGGCGGCGACGGCATATCCAAGGACCTCTCCCACTGCAATCATTAGCTGGTAGAGCGAGACCAAGTTACCTCTGATGCGGCGTTCCACTGTCTCAGCAACATAGACGGGCACAGTACCACCCTCAAGACCGACACCGAGACCGAGGATCACACGAGAAGCAACAATCATGCCTGTTCAGGCACTGTTAGCTTTCTAAGGAATTATTATAGCGGAGGTGTAATGCGCGCTTACCAAAGTTGATGGAGCCTGCCTCGAGGGCAGCTCCGATGGTGTAGAGGACCAAAGACAAGTAGATGGCACCTTTTCGGCCGAGATACTCGTTTGCAGGGGACAAAATCAGCGCACCACCCACAGCGCCCAGGGGCATGCCAGAGTTGACCAGACTGTTTTGTTGCGGGTCAAGTCCCAAGTCCTTTGGTAGGTATAAGTTGGCGCCTGAGATAAGACTCTGATCCAGGCCGGAGAGGAGACCTCCCATGCTGGCAAATGCGACCAGGAGCCAAGTGAAGTGTCTGGAGTCCTTGAACTCGAGGTGAAAGAATCCCTTCTTCAAGCCGCCCGCGGCCTCGAGCTCCTGTTCCATCTCATTGATGAAATCATCAACCTGATGGCCACCTGCACGGGCGATTTCGAGGGCCTCAGCCTCAGCCTTGTCGTTGCCGCCTCTGCCCATATTGAGCCTGCTTCGTTTCTCCGGGGAACTGCTGACTGGGGAAGAGATAGATAAGTAGTACAGGTAGATAAGAGATTGCTACCTATATTCGCTGTGCGAAGAGCCGTGAACCTGGGGATTATGCATTGTAGGCGGGGCCCGTCATTAACTTTATATATTACAACATCGGAGCAGCACTCAGATCAAGCAGACCAAAAACTCTGTTACTTCACTAATGCGGGCTCGGACTGAATACCGCTGGGGGGATGAAAATTCGCATGTGGAGGAGTTGGGGCTCCGGATGGGGACCCCAGCTTCCAGGAATGACGGGCACGAGTGGTTTGGGGATGGAGTTCTTGACTCATGGCTTATGATGTATTCCGCCGAGGAAGTGCCCGATAAAGAATAATTGATTTTTGTAAACATGGGACGATGTGCTTACCCACGGGCGCAACCCCCATGTCTATGTGAATGGCTGCGTCGATGAGGTATCTAGAAGAAGGTCTGGTGCTTTCTGGGCGATTTGTTTGTCATTCGGGCTCGCCGACGAAAAAGTTGAGAACTGAACAAAGAAACATGCGTGGGGGTTGAGATCGAAACAACTCTCGGAGAGCATCTAGAAGCTATAACGAGCCAATGAGATTATGGCAGCGCGCAGATATCGACACCAAGTTTCGGATAGAATGGCACGCAGGTCTAATATGACAAAGCCTGGTGTGCCGATCGCCAAGCGGCAGATGGCTGAAAGATGGCTGAGATGAGCCGTCCTTGGCCACGGCCCGCGGTGTGTCTGTCACTCGCTGTTGCTGCATTAATTATGATTATCCTGGCAATCGAGCCGGCAAATGGAGTGGATCTCGCACATCTTTGTCCTTTTTCGGCTTATTCCCTCAATCCAGTCCTTTTACCGTAAAGACGGACGCAGCAACGCCTGATTTCAGCCCTCTGCGAAGTCCGTCCATTGAGGCATTTGTCCTGACTGGAAAAGATGGGCGTCGACAATTCAATATTCGACCGCCACATCTGCACACTCTTGTCGATGAGGCCGAGGAGCACCGCACCGGTGATAAGAGACGACACAGATGCCACGGCTAATGACTTAGCCGCGTCATTCACAGCATTTAGCCACGGACACTCACCCATGCCACTCAAGCAGCCAAAAACGGCCCAGCCTGGTAAATCTTGCCTGGTGCCCGGTTGCCTGGCGTCATTCAGTCGCTCGCTCGCAACCCACTTCTTTTCTTCGTTCCTTCTAGCGCGGATTTCCAGAACCGTTGCAGGGGATGCCGGACCGACGCAAGATCACATCGTCCGTTTGATTGGCCGGATGAGATGCTGGTGGATGGTGATCCAGAACACTAGAGGGAAAAAATTGGGTATAGATGATGCGACCTCAAGAGGTCAAGGGAAGACGGGGCCAGGAGGAGATGGCGTTCTAATCATACGACTGTGGACAATTGCAACTCTGTAAAAGCTCAGGTATTAACTCGACCAAAGGTTAGGCCCATGGTCATGGAACCTGCGTGTGTGCGCTTCCTCATCTGCTCGTCGTTCTCAGATCATACATATCCTTGCCCAAGTGACGTCTGAACACCACACCCTCACTCTGGAGAACCAGACTCGCTGTAGAGCGGGGTCTAATTAATATATTGGTACAACAACTTGGAGAAAAGCAGCTCTTGATCGCGGACCAGTTCAATCATCCATCGACTTTTCTTGCAGGGAAGGTACTGATGGCGCAAAAGCTCTTTAGCCCCGGCCGAAACGCCACCCATCTATCTGCGTGATAGCCAAAAACGAGAGGAAGGAGGGAAAGTGCGTGTATCGACGAACCGGTGTCGCTCAAGCCTGCTTCACCAGCACTTTCATGCTCAACTACTGGCACTCATCTTCGCGATGGCTTGTCTCATTACGCACGTTCGTAATAATGACTTATGTATAAATATTGCAGATAACAAGCGCTCTGCGCCCAACGCGAGCGCCAACTGGGTAACCTAACATTTTCGTTCCCATCATTCGATATTGAGGCCATGGAAGCTCTCAGTATCGGCCAGTCTGGGAGGTTCACCACCAGCGAGCTACCAACCTCTGATACCTTCCGACAAGCAGTGTGACAGCTGATGAGGCTACCACGCCAGGGTGCCCATCTACATCCTCACCATGAGGCAAGAAAGATACACGCGTTGAGCACGTAGAATAACGAGAGTTGTTGGCCTGTCTCAATACGCATATTGGACACAGAGGTGACGGGAATTCTAATTATTCCATCCCGGCGCTAATCTCTAGCAGGGTGCCTATGAAAGCTTTATCACTGTGAATTCTCGACGTAGATGTCTGGAAATAAGAAAATGATCTCCAGGTCGTGGAATTCAGTCCGTTATCTGGAATTCTCGGCAGTGACCATCGCCGGATTATATTTCTCCTCGCATAGTGCACTTGACATACTCGAAAATCGTTTCAGAAGCTTTGGAGTGGCATCGACAGTCACAGTACTCGTAGTCTTGGAGTTATGCTTCGTTCCCCATGTCTGTTATATCCAAATCCTACATTAAAGTCGCTCGATCAAATTAACCCGCCCACCATGTCAACATGGATCACGTTGCCTGCTATCGTGGCAGCAGTCGATTAACTGGACGCCATGGGACCCTTGCTGACCCGAAAGCTCGGTAACTAGTTTCACAGTCTTACAAATACAAGCCCCGTACTCCTCGCGTGCGACCCATGAACCCCGAGAGAGCACCTAACTCAGTCCCAGATATGACTACGACGGCCATCTCCATCGGCAAGCCTAGGTCCTACAACTTTAAATCGCCCCTTGAAATACTCAATGTCGATATTAGCAAAGAGAGTAGTTGATAGGAATAGACCCCGGGCTGTGTCTACTGAGACTGGTTTCTTACTCAAGAGAATGGCAGGCTAAAAGGTTTTTCGACATTAGTATGGGAGAGCCATAACGACCACACACTGGTGATGGAATAAATCTTGACGAATTTGGATAATCAATCAGCTTAGAGGATCGGCAGGTAGAAGGCTATGGTCGTAATTTCCTCACCTTCTCATAAACGTTGATTGTCTTGGTTGTCGTGTGTATCCCCGAAGGTCATGTCACGACCCCAGATTCGTGGCACTATAATACGGATATTTATACGAATATAGTATGAATCTGGAATGGGTGCCCTAAAGAGGCGTAAGGGAAGGCGCCTTTGGAATGATGGCATTTTCATTTCACGTGCGCGAATTCGGTATAACTGTAGTCTTGCGACGCCTTCGTGGGGATGACCTTGTCGCACTTCTCGGTAAGGAACACTCCTTGCTGGAGGTTCTTTGAAGCGCCGCCAAGCGAGGACTGCGGCGAAGCTGCTCGGTTGGTGCTCGCAGCTGAACGGTCCTAGATCGTAGACGCCGATCACTGGAGTTCTCGCCAGTCTTCAAGCCGCGCTTTCCGCCGTCATCAGGCCCTCGCCTTGATGCGCGAGCCAAAGTCGGCTGAGACTTTGTTGTCGACGCCGTGTTTACATCATTCGCCTCTTGATGGTGTTTTGGCCGCGCCTTCTTTCTGGACTGCTTAGTCGACTGCTGCCGCGCCGATTTAGCGAGCTGATTGTGCTTCGGTGCGTTTTCTCCCGGAGAAGAGTCTAGTTCCTCTGGGACAAAGCCGCCCTGGTCTCTCGACTCCTTCTTCTTCTTCTTGATGCTTTGCTCATACGTATTGTCATGTTCACCACTCTCTAATCTTCACTTGCTCGCTCGTGTTACACGTCGGTTGCCTTCTCCTACTTGGGCTTCCTTTGCCTCGGCTTCAATAAGACGAATTTGCTCCAGAACCCATTCAAGTCGAATCTTCTGAAGCCTTGCCTTTTTCTCAGTTGCCATGTGGTCTGAGGTCCCTCGAGCAAACTCCACCAAAAGGTCTCCCCGCCGCGTGATGACCTCGAGAGATGCTTGTGCTGCCTTTATCTTAGATATCGCTTCGTTCATCATCCGTGTGCGCACTGGCCCAGGGAGGTCGGATTTGGAGTCCTTTGCCGCCTTGTCCAAGACTGCCCTGCCTGCGGCCTTGGCTTGTTCTACTGCCTCCTTAGCTGCAGCTTCTTCGATATCAACACGGAGCATCGACTGCACATCGCAAACTACATCTGGGGTTTCGCCATGTCGTAACACTCCCGATTCCACAAGCTTCTGCCAGCCTTTTTCATATTTTGGGCGACTTTGCGCAAGGAATCGTGTGTGCGAGTCGAGCCACGAATACTCGTAGTTGAAATATTCGATCCAAGTTGTCAGCGCATCTTGTCGACTTGAGTCCTTGTCGAACTTGAAGGGCTTGTTAAAGCCGTGATGTGCTAACCGACGTTTGGCCTCCGCCACATACTCGGCAAACCCGCCGCGGCCATGATCCTCTCGTAGCCAGTAGAAGTGCCGCCAGTAGTGATCGTCTTGCTTCCGATCAAATTCTTTCCTGTGCATCTGAAAATATTCATCATCTGTCATGCCAGGCCACTTGCGTCCAGCCGCCAAATCATCTTGTTGCTCCTCTGCGACAAATGCCGCGAACCCCTCATCCCCATGGTCAAGGCCATCTTTAGCCGCTTTCTCCTTAAATTTGTTCCTAAGCATCTGCATATATTCGCCTTCAGTCATACCTGGCCACCGTAATCCGGCCTGGAACCTCGCTTGTTTCTTCTCCTCGACATAGTTGGCGAACTCTTCCTCCCCAGTATCTTGGCCGTAATAGCGTTGCTTTCTTTCAAATGAATCCCTGAGCTTTGCCAGGTACTGGGCCGGCGTGGGGTAGAATATCGTTCCTTCGATGTCCTCGCGCTTCCGCTCCTCTACGTACGCAGCAAATGTCATTTCTTTGTCAGGTTCTCTGTTGTCTTGTTGCCAACGACGGAACAGCCTCCATCTCCATAACTGTTGCTTAAACAGATTGCGCCAATCACCCGGCCAGTCTTGCCACGGGCGCAGCATTTCGTTATCAGCCTCAGAACCGTTGAAGACCGCTTCCAAGCGGCTGATGGGATATATTGGTCGGCAGCCGTCATTGACAAGAGCGTTATAGGCGATTGTCTCGTCTCGCTTCCCCTCTTCATCCCAGTCCACTTCCTCTGTGGGTGTTCTTTCATAACGAGATCGTCTTGACACGACTTGCGGCACGACATCTCGATTCTCGGCGACTCCATTTAGTCGCGCGGCGAGCTCATTGGGATCGATGGGGCGAGACTGCACCGCATCGTTTACTTTCTGCGCTCCAATCCTGCTGACTTATTAGAGATGAGAAGCCTTCTGATGACCGTACAAATTACTTTAACTTCTCAGCAAGCTCGTCACGCCGCTCCTCTGGCAGCTTTTCCCAGCCACCACACTCGAGGTCGAACCCGCCGTCTGGGCGATGGTGATCTTTCATGTACTGTACCAGCTCTGCATCGTCAAAGGTAAGGACGTCATCAGCACACACATTGTGAGTCGTAACACCTGATGAAGGCATTTCTGGAACACGTTGATGCAGGAAATAAATGGCATAGCCACTTGTTGGTGTGAGAGGGAGAAAAGAGATGGCTACCTTTGGCAGGTAAGTTGATGCTGTTATTAAGAGACCAGACGCCTTTGTCGCCTTTCTTTGTAGGGTGCGGCGCAGGTGCCTGGCCGACAGTGGGGGCGCTCATCATCCTGCCGTCGCTCTGATTCACGAAGCCCTGTGTTACCCATCGGTATGGTCTGTCTAGAGAAGAAAGAGAGTGTGGCCATTGGGGAACCGTCTGCGGCACATGGATGTACGCTGCGCCAGAGATCATGGAGATCAAAAGAAATAAGAAAGATGAGACGGAGGAAGCGACGTACTATACTGCAGCCGTTGTTTTTTGGTCGTTTGGCGCTGTAGTTTTTGAATTGTTCGGATTGCTTCCACCATACAACCAGGACTATGATCATCTAGGCGCGAAATGGGCCACAATTATCATCCGCAAACTCGAGGAGACTTTGGAAAACAGATCCCACGAAGTGCTCCAGTTCTTGTCGGCAAAAATGCTGAAATAGGAGCCGAGAATGCGAGGCTTGGCCCAGCAGTGCTACGAGAAGGCATTGCTTTTGCCTGACGGACCAGAGACTATTTTTCAAACCCCATTGCCAGCTTCTTTTGCAGAAGAGCAGCAAACAACGATACGTCATGATCCTCAGACGGCGATACTATGCAGCATCGAGGTTCCTCCTGATCCTGGTCGCATACAAGGCGACCGGATCAGCCCAGCCAAGAAGGGGAAACATAGACTTGGTACAGATGACATGGGTGTTACAATCGACTCGCCCGAAATATGGGAATGTATCAGATCACGCATTGCACCCCCAGCCTTTCAACGAGGGACGTCGAGACGTGTATCGAAAACGACAGCATTGACACGCTCAAGGCGAACCAGGAAGAGTCAACCTGCTGAACCTCTGCCTCAAAGAAGAGAGGATCAGATTGATCCAGAAGTTGTACACTTTTATCGACATCACCAGAACTCGTTCTCAATTAGCTCATCTGTTTCTGCTTTGGAAAGACAGCTTCCGTCAAGTTGGAATTCACTTCCGAAGATGGGTTTACCGCAGTCTAGGCGAGTTTCAGAGCCCAACCTTGTTTCGTCGGGCGGAGTCAGTCAGAAAAACAACAATTGTCCGGCCGGTGGTGGTGGCCCAGGCCAAGTTACTGGACATCATTTACCGACTTTGGGAGGGCCATGGGAGGGTCAGGATACTTCTCCGACGGGTGCCGGACACCATGAGAGTGAAGAACCTGTCGCTCAATGTGCATACAATGAGAATCAGGAGACAGAAGCAGCATTGCGTCTGTTGGTCAAGTACAACGATTCGTGACGTTGCATTTTAGGATTGACGGGAAACAATGCCCCACTCAAGATTATAAAATCATCTATCTTGTACGGAACACGCTTCAGGGAGTTGCTGTGGTGGCACCATCTGCCTCGAAAGGTCTAAAACTATGAACAAAAAAAAGCAGCAGCACGTGGCATGCGCAGCCCTTTGATGGTGGCTGCTATAGCCCTTTGTGTTTTACATGTACTTAGAAAAAGGTGTCTTGGTTGGTGACGAAATGATAAACGCCGTGCACTCGCAAGGGCATTGTTCTAAATCAAGTCGTGCGCAGAAAACCAACCCACGAGCTGCCTGTTCCGCATAACCCGCGTCGCACATGTTTCTGGGGTCCACACCAGTTGCGTGCGTGCGGGTGGGCGCGCGCGCGCCCAAAAATGCCCCGCCATGCAAATTGACCCCACCAAGAAACTTCGTATGTCACTAAGGGGAAAAAAAAGCTCCCTTGGATTTCACCTCGATTTGTGTCGAGCTTGCTGCGTACCAGACTCTCGCAAACCATTGTTGAGATTGACCATTATACATTAGAACGAGTACCCCTGCACCCAAGTATCCAGAAGCACTGCAACTATCGGACAAGATGCAGCTGAAGACCACACAGCGGCTCGAGCTACCGCCCACGGCGGACATGCACGTCCACTTGCGACAAGCCGAGATGATGGAGCTGGTTACCCCTACCCTGCGACAAGGCGGTGTTGATACAGTTTTTGTGTAAGCTCCGCCTCTCGATGTGTGCTGCCTCCAATTGAAGCTTTGGCGCTGACAATTAATGAAGCATGCCTAACCTTGTTGGTACCTTCATGCCCGTCACTTCATGTCTTTTCAGGTTGTCCAGTGGCATTGTTTGGGTCCAGAATGACATTGACAAATATTGAATCTAGGTACCTCCCATCACCACCGTTGAAAGAGTAAGTGCCCGACTACATGTCCATTGACTTCTCGCCGCTGCTTGAGCGAGGCGAGTAGACGAGGTTGAACATCTACTAACCTAACCGGATTCAGGCCCTCGATTACAAGTCCCAATTGGAAAAGATTGAGCCAAATGTTCACTACCTGATGTCTCTCTTTGTATGTTCTACAACGGCAAGATCAACTGTTGGAACCATGCTTACCCGAGAAGCTTCACCCTTCAATAACCCCAGAAGTGATCGATGAAGCAGCCAAGGCCGGCATCACTGGAGTGAAGATGTATCCTCAGGGTAGGTCACAATGTTTCCAAGAGAGTATATAAGCCTTAACAATTTTCAGGTGTTACCACCAATTCTGAAAACGGCGTGGCCAATGTTGAAGCCTTCTATCCTACATTCGCTGCTATGGAGAAGAACGACATGGGTAAGTTCTTCCACACTCACTTTACTACTAGATCACTCCTTTTACAACACCTAATTCGATGTGCTAACGCCTCGCAGTTCTCAACCTTCACGGTGAAGTCTTGGAAGCACTGGCCCCCGAAGGCACTACTTTGGAAGAAGCGTTTCTGCCAACCCTGAAGAAGCTCCATGAGCAATTCCCAAAGCTACGAATCATTGTACGTCAAGAATATGTGTATCCGTATAATTCTTCCATGTTAACATACCATGAAAGCTTGAACACTGCACTACATCTGCTGCTGTTGAAGCCGTCAAAGCTTGTGGCTCTACTGTTGGCGGTAGGTTGATTCTTTGCCTAATTTGTTCGAAACAAGTACTAACGGAACAATTTTCAGCTACTATCACAGCCCATCATTTATACCTGACGGGGGCCGACGCCTGCTGCGATCCCTTTGCGTTTTGCAAGCCAATCCCCAAGAAGCCCACCGACAGAGATGCGCTCCTGAAGGCCGTTGTCAGCGGCAACCCCAAGTTCTTCTTGTATGTCTGCAACAGAATATTTAACTATTCTGTCATTAACGTGATAATGTGAGCTAATTTTCCGAACAGCGGAAGCGATAGTGCACCCCACCAGATACTGTCCAAGACGTCCGCCGAGCAGGGCAAGGCTCCCGCTGGAGTTTTCACACAACCTGTAGTGACCCAGTTGGTCTTAATGGCTTTGGAAGAGGGCATTGAACGCGGCGATATTGCCGAATCTGATGTTACGCAGGAGAAGCTCGAGGGCTTCTTCAGCCGCTACGGACGCAAATTCTACAAGCTCCCGGAGACCTCCAACAAGAAGATCATTCTGGAGCGAAAGGGCGAAAAAATTGGGACCAGTGTAAAGAGCGCGGACGGTAAGACTGAGGTTGGCATCTCGCGCGCCGGTACTGAAGTCTTCTCGTTGACTTGGGCGACTTTCTAAGTACCTAAAAGAGTTGAAAGTGAGATTTGAAGTTTGTAGAAGGTTTGGCGCACTTCTGGCATAAGGTTGAGACAAGGAGTTTGTGGAGACGTTTGAGAAAAGAATATGGGCGCGGAGATTTTTCGCTAGAAATAAGCACGATGATTTGATGACTGGTATTATATATCTTCTAAGATGGTGACAGAGCGCAAACACTATCGCGAATTCTGAGCTCATATAAAAAACTACGATGATCGATGCTCACGCTCGAATCTAAACCGACTTTGGCTCCATCTTCTCCTCAACATGTGTATGATTGTCATCCAACCTCTTGGTCGCTTCCATCATATGCATCTTCGCATCTTCCCCATCAAACAAGTATGCCAGTTCTTCGAGAGTAGGTCCAGCAGTCTCCACGAAGAAGAAGTACACGATAATGAAGATGAGCATGACCCATACGCAGTAGTAGATGTAGAACTTCCATCCAATATTCTCCAAACCAATAGGGTTGACGTAGCCTCCGAAAATGGAAGCAACTTGGATTGTGAGGAGGACAAATGCCCATGTTTTAGCACGCATTTGGTATGTGACAACCTCCAGAGGATACGTCACGACCAGATTCGTCCACGCAAATGTGTAGAATGCCTGGAAGATGAAGATGCAGGCGAGCACAACGCGACCTGCGGCCAGGGAGTTCTTCTCGAGATACTGCTGTGCAGCAATTGTCCATGCGACAAACGTGACCACCACGCCACCAGAACCGACGAGGAAGAATGTTCGTCGCTTGAACTTATCAATGATTGCCGTCACCGTCAAAGCGACGATGTACTGTCACAGGGTGACCATTCCGTTGACCAAGGTAATGTCTTTGGTTTCTTTAACACCGGTGTCTTTCAGGATCTGAGTGAGATAGTTGGACACGAGCAGGTTGCCCGCACTCTGACTGAACACAGCGGTCGCAAAGCAGAGTCCAATTCGTTTCAGATTGGGAACAGACGAGAAGAATTCTTTTCATGTAATGTTCTGTTCAGCCTCCTTGGCAATGACCTCTTGAATTTCGGCGTACTCAAACGCGACGACGGGAGAGTGTGGATCGCATTCGCCGTGGTACTTGACGAGGATCTCTCGAGCCTTTTCATGCTTGCCCTTAGCGACCAACCATCGCGGCGACTCCGGAGAGAAGAAGATGAGAGCCAGTTGATATGCAGAAGGAACAATCTGGATAAGCGTGGGCAGTCTCCATGACCACTGGTTGGGGATTCGGAAACATCCGTACGTTGCCCAGGCACCAATGACATAACCCAAGACGATAGATGTGTTGTAGAAAGTCGTGACTTGCACTCGCTCCTTCGGGTGGCTCAGCTCCGTGACCAACACTGCAGCTGTCATCTGCACCAGACCGCTCCCGAAGCCGAGAACAATCTTGCCACCAATGTAGATGTTCAACGAGGTCGCGAAGAACTCAATCAGTACGCCTATGATGATGACAAAGGAGCCGAGTCCCCTTGGGACACGACGCCCATACTTGTCGCCAATCCATCCAAGGGTGAGAAATGGGATTACACCTCCAATGGCGTTGGAAGCGCCAAAGAATCCCAATTTGGAGCCAGTTGGATAGCCAAAGCGTTCTTGCCAGGAGGGGAGCACTTGCATGCCATTGGTCATGGACTATATGCACAAAGTGATGTTAGTCCGGGGTGCTGTACCAGAGTCTTGGGATGTATTGGCGGCGCGAGAAGAAATTTGGTTGGTTCCACGAGAGACAAAAAGTCAGCACTTACCCCATCGATGCCAAGAGCCGCACTCGTGAAGAGCGACGAGGTCAAGAGGAAATAGAGCAAGATTCCATTCTTTCTCTTCCAGAACGGCGGAATGGCCTTGAGATTGATAGGCGGTACTATGCCATCTGCTGTGTGCGCAGCCGCGGGAGCCATTTGGAAGGGACGTTTTCGTTAATCAATACGACAGCCCAAGAAAAATGACAAGAGCAAAAGATGCCGTCGAAAAAAAGGCGCTATGATGCCCTCTTCAAAATGATGTGAAAGCCAGATGCTTCGTGTACACTGGGACAAAACGACCCCAAGTGGTCATTTCGCCCGAGTATATATATCAATCAAGACTTATACGAGGCCGAGGCTTTGGAAGAGACCGTTGAGATGAATTAAGGCTTTGCGCGGTTCCCCGTGGGGAGTATGAACGTGTGGGATATGTGTGTGTGTGAGAGAGAGACGGAGAATTAAAGCGTCGACGGGGAAATATGAAAACGAGCCGTTTCTTTTCTTCCCTCACAACCTCAGCCCATCTCTCTCTCCCCGTCGCTGTCCCACTCCATCGGACAATTCGGGGAAACTGTGCGGGGAAAATTAAACGATGCAATACGACACCAAGGCCCATCATGGAGTTCATTACGTGCTGGAATATGCAGAGGGAACCATCTCTTATCACCTCGTGCGTCGTATCTTCTTGTCATCAGATGATATAAATGCCGTCTGCTACCGGCTAAACCTGGCGCATCAAAAAAACGTCAGTGTCACTCACACCAGCAACCCGCATTATCACCCCTCTCACAGGTTGCATCGTTCACTTCACTTTTTTGACGGAGGACAAAGAAAGAAATAAAATTTAAAAATGAGCAACTCATCTGCTCTACCGAGCGATTTTGAATGGGGGTTCGCAACAGCCGCCTATCAAATAGAAGGTGCTGTTGCGGAAGACGGTCGCGGCAAGTCGATTTGGGACACATTCTGTCATTTGGAACCAACCCGCACAAAGGGTGCCAATGGCGATGTTGCATGCGACCACTACCACAGATACGAAGAGGACTTTGATCTTCTCACCAAATACGGCGCAAAGGCCTATAGATTTTCCTTATCCTGGTCGCGCATCATTCCGCTTGGTGGGCGGGATGACCCGTTGAACGAAGCCGGCATTGCGTTCTACAACAGATTGATCGACTCACTTCTCAAGAGGGGCATCACGCCATGGGTGACCTTATACCACTGGGATTTGCCCCAGGGACTGCATGACAGATATGGAGGGTGGCTCAACGTCGAAGAGTCGCAGCTTGACTTTGAGCGATATGCAAGGGTTTGCTATGAGCGATTTGGCGACCGCGTCAAGAACTGGATCACACTCAATGAGCCCTGGATTCAGTCAATATTTGTAAGTTTCTTGCCACGAAAAATAGAATCATCATGACGTATATGTGTCTAATCACCAGACGCATCATGTAGGGATATTCCACTGGTGGCAACGCCCCCGGCAGGAGCAGCACAAATGCGCAATCGGAGGCCGGCAACAGTGCCACAGAGCCATGGATTGTTGGAAAGGCTCAGATCTTGAGCCATGTTCGCGCAGTCATTGCTTACAACAAAGACTTTAAAGCTCAGCAAGGCGGACAAATCGGCATCTCGCTGAACGGGGACTACTACGAGCCATGGGACAGCTCAGACAGTCGCGATGCAGAAGCAGCGGAGAGGCGAATGGAATTCCACATCGGATGGTTCGCCAATCCAATCTTGTAAGTCGTTCTACCGTCTAGCAACCCGCAGGAACCAAAACTGACACAAACATAGCTTGAAGAAAGACTACCCAAGTTGCATGCGGGAACAGCTCGGTGACCGGCTTCCTGCATTTACAGAGTCTGAGATGGCTCTCCTCAAGGAGTCAGACACTGACTTCTACGGCATGAATTACTACACTTCACAATTTGCCCGTCACAGAGACGGCCGCGCCGCGGACACTGATTATCTGGGCAACCTGGAGGAATTTCAACAAAACAAGGAGGACAGGCAAGTGGGCGAAGAGAGCGGACTGCACTGGTTGCGCTTCTGCCCAGACTTGTTCCGCAAGCACTTGACGCGCGTGTATCGACTTTACAGCAAGCCAATCTACATCACGGAGAACGGATGCCCCTGCCCTGGCGAAGACAAGATGACTTGCGATGAGGCTGTAAACGACCCGTTCCGCATTCGGTACTTTAGCTCTCATCTGGACTCTATTTGCAAGTCTATTGGTGAAGATGACGCGGTGATCAAGGGTTACTTTGCGTGGGCGTTGCTAGACAACTTGGGTAAGTTTTGCAGTCACATTTAATATGTCAGAGCATCAGCTAATTCTTTCATCAGAGTGGTCCGATGGCTACGGACCGCGCTTCGGTGTTACATTCACCGATTATGAGACTTTGGAGAGAACACCGAAGCAGTCTGCCTTGCTTTTGAGACAAATGTTTTCCGAAAGGCAGGGAGTTGTTCTGAAGGCGTAAGAAACAATGCGCATTTACTCTGTATACATGACACGGCATGGGTGAATCTTTTCAGGGTTTTTAGATTACAATCTTGACTTTAACCCAGTTTACTTGTTACTACTATGAATAGACGCAAACATTCAAAAACACATCACTGAAACCAAAATGACGTTATATGAAAACATCGTGTACATAATACATTGACCAAGCATTATCCAAATACTCGCTGAAACCAAATCATCCCGTACGTTTATCATATCCTAACCAAATCGAAAAATGCCCCGTCACATAATCATCTCGCTTGCGCCAAGTCCAATTCCGCGGAGGCACCACCGCAATTAGCCCGCGTTTTCATACTCTTACATTGCCCAAGTAGACGTGCTCTTCAAAGCATCAGAAGCCTTAGTCAAGCCTCGTCAAAATATCCAGCAGAACGCTAAAGTTGGCTCTCGCTCTCGCAGCAAGCGGCGAGGCTTGATTCCGGTGAATTATAGACAGGAGCGTAGCGCCGATGAGCCGGATTTTCTCCACCTGCACACGAAGCTGTCAGCTATTTCTCCGGTTTCCCTTCAATGTCAAGACGACTGTAAACGTTTCGACATGGCGCATCAACACGGGGAAATTAAACTTACATATGGTTCACCATTTACTTGCAATGACCAAAATGGCGCCTCATGCATCACCCTCAGCATGTCCCTCACAATCTCGGTCTTTCGCAAATCAGCCTGTTCTGCCCCTGGAGCGAAAAAGGCAATATCCTCGAATTTCTGCGTAATGACCATGCGGAGACAGTGGAACGACACTTGGAGGTTCGCACATTGGATCACGTACTGGTTGGCTTCCGTGAGAGGCGTTCCGCTACTGGCTGCGTTCGTGAAGGTGTACGTGTGCAAGAATGGCGGCAAATCATCCATGCAAGTGATGAAATGAACGAACAACGAATCTAAGTGCTGTCTCTCTGGCTCTGTCAAGACTTGGCTCGGCGGATTCTCGGCGCTGAATTTAACGGACTTTTGGTCTTGGAAGAGTCTGATCTGAATGAGAAGATCAGACGCGGCCTGCCATAATTTCAGATTGGCGTTGAAACCAGCTATGAAGTTCTTTCTGGGAGAATCAGACGGCGTTGTGACCTCACTTCCGGTACCGATGGAAGCAGATCTGTTGTCAATACCAGTCGGATATGCAGTGATGCCCGTCTCGAACGAGTACTTGTGCATGGTTATAGGGCGATTATTCAAAATGGCGGCAGATTTATCGCCCATGTACACTATCCAGAAAGCTCTACAGCGTAACTCAGCTTCGACTGGTGGTAGGCCGTCTAGAGAAGATTCGTCGTATAACCTCATCACTTGCGCGAGCCGCGTGGCCTCGCCAAAGATGTGCCATGAGTACTTTGGTTTCCCCGCAGCATGAACGCAGTTGGAGTGAAAGTATCGAATAGTGATGGAATTGGCGTTAGGGCTCTCCAAGTCTGCTTCGAGATAGCTGTTCAGGCAATCTCTCGAAGCCTGGAGAAATAGATCAGCCACTGTTTCGCCTTCGGGGAATAAGTCCTTTGGCAACAGGAAGGCTGCCTCGGCGCATACGGCAGTTATGAGAGTGAAGGTGGCATCATGCCAGCAGGCTAAAGCTTCGCTTCCAGCGACGGAAGCAATCTCTGGAGAAATTCCTGCCCAGGCTGAGGGATTCAAGGCGGGTAGCGTATCCGCGATGCGTTCGATTCCATTACGCACCGGAGCGCCGTGTAGAGCTGCTGGTCCAGTAGACGGAGCTGAGGCGAATACTGCGAAACCCTCGCGGAGGCTTGGCTCATGAACCAGTGGGGTCAGGGGATACAGGTACTGGAAAAAGAGGCTGAAGCATTGTTCGACAACCTGTTCGATCACTTTGTTCTGCAGAGTCAGGGCCCTGGCCAGATTGCGCCAGCGTCGAATGGCAGAAACGCCGTGTGTCGCTGGGGGACTGGTGACAGCAAAATCGCGCGTCGAGGTGGGAGAAAGTCCGGCGGCTGCGGTTGCCGCCGTCCCGACGCTAAGCTGGGGATTCGGTTACCACGGAGTAGTTGACGAGTTGGAAGGGCTTGCGAAAGTTGCGCCGTTGCCAGCAGTCGTCGTGGTGGCAGCAAAAGCTGGTGGTGCCGGCGGAATGCTGCGACGCCCGGAGAATGTCGAGACAGCTTCCGGGGGAATTGAGGAGTTGGGCCTCTTCTTCGACTTGGGCCCACGCTTCGCCAAGGGCAGATCAAAGGTGCAGCCAACGTTGTTGTCTCGGCAGTGTGAGCAAGTACCGACAGCGTTGTCGAAATCGCACTATATTTCGTGGTGGTCGGAATTGTCGCCCGTCAGCCAAACAGGAACTGGAGGATGGAGAATGGGGGAGTGGCAGGGAGCGATCGGCAAAGCTCCGACGGAGAAATGGGCGAAACGGGTGGTTGAGGACAAAAACAAAACAAAACCAACCTTGGCCTTCCTGCGACACAGCGATCACACGCTCGAGTAATGGCCTGACGCCTTGGTTTATCTCGAACCACAGGAGACGGAGGGCGTCGTGGAGGCGAGCCCGGCAACGCGCTGCTCATTTTGACATGACGACGATGCCCATCTGGCCTGCGAGCTGAAAAAGAAGAAAGGTCCAGAGGAAACGGGGAAACGAGGACCACGCCCTGGGGCTATGGGGAGTTACGGGGTTTTATCCATTCAACCCGGCCAAACTTGCGCTGGCCTCGCTATGCCTTGATTGACGGCATCACCACGTGGATGCTCCACACTTTTATTGACTCTGACTCCAATTCCCCGCATCCTGCATTCAGCTCGCGGGGGCTAAAAAAATCTGGGGTCCAAGGACTGGACGGTGACCTCATGGTTCCGTTAAATTAAGCTGGGATGATCACCGCGGCTAGGCTGGGCGGAGCGGCCTGGCGAGGCTTTCCTCAAGGTGTTGTCCTGCCGCGCGCCGCTTTTGCCTAAGCTGATGCATGGTGATGCATGGTTCATGGCCAGACCGAATTAAGAAACTCGGAGAACTACTTGGCGGGAGCATTCCACTGGATCAGTTCGTATGCACATCCAGGTATAAAGGACGGCACCCAAGAAGTTGACTGAGCCCACGAGGAGGCCGACAGTCATCAGCCTGGTGGACATCTCGAATTTTAAGAAATTCTACACAGAGGTACTTGTCCTGTGGGACTGTGAGTCAAGATGAAGTCGTTCGCAATTGCTCAACTCATTGTCACTTTTGGGTTAACGGTGACGACTGCACTGCCCTCTGCCCAGGTTTCTCGTGATGAGCAAAGCCGCACTAAGACACCAAAATGCCGCTTTGCAATCCAGTGGTCCCAGAATGATGTCCTCAAGGACCCTTCAGGTTTTGAGTGGGATTTGCTCTTCTGGGAGGGCAAATTTCATCAGAACGATGTCGCTTACAACACTGCCAATGGCATGACATACGATGGCACCCAATTGGACTGGACCACTGGAGACAAGACCAAGAAGCACCCGTTTAGTGCTGCTAGCAAGGAGGTGAGCTTCAAAACTTGAACCCAATTCTTCAATGTGCAGATGGATCCCGAGTCGACTGATACTAATAGTTATTTGGGGCAATACAGGCACTTCAAATCATGCTCTATGCGCATGCAATTGCAGGCTCAAAGGAGGCAGCCCGCTTTCTCACTCCCCAGGATGCGTCGAAGGCACCCAAGCTTGCAGCTTCCATCATGAAAACCAAGCTGCAGACCTATCTTCAGTTCAACCAGACTCACCCAGGGTTCGGTGGATTCTTGCCCTGGATGACCACGAGCGAGAAGGAGTTGTCGCCCACCTGGGACCGGAATAACCGTGTACCTGCACTAGACAATGGGTGAGTAACACCTGGAATGGCATCAGAGAGGATGACTGACATGTTTGTTACAGTGAGTTGGTTTGGACCGTCTATGCATGCATCCACGCTCTTGAGCAGAGCCGTGAGCCGTCCTTTAAGAGTCTCGCCAAAGACTAGCAGAAGTGGTTGGACTATGTCAAGACGACTGCTGCTGCAGTGTTCTACCGTGGCAACGGCCGCGTCTGCGCCGTGACGAAGTTCAAGGATCAGACCAAACCTCTCAAGGATCCTCAGCAAGGCTACGAATGTGAAGGCACCGGCTACATTGACGACCCTTATGAAGGCGAGCTCTTTACCCACTTCTTGCATGCCTTTGGTGGTTTGCCCAAGGAGGAGAAGGACGCGCTTTGGCAAGCTAAGAGGGCAAAGCTTGTGAAGAGGGAGTATAACATGGGCGGATATGGTCCGATTACTGTTGAAGAAGGTGGTACTATCCTTGAGAAATCCCGAGAGTGATCAAAGCTGACATGATCACAGGCTACTGGTTCTCTAGCTACGAACCTTGGAAAGTCCTGGAGCTTCCATACTACGATGTTGATCTCGTGAAGTAAGCTATATCTTCCCACGCACGAACGACATATGTAATGACAGGCTGACATTGAAACCCTTTCGCGTAGGAGGCTCTACCACAACGCTGAACGAGCGCGAACCTGCAATTCCGTAGTGACAAAGGTCCCTGGCCTGTTTGCCTCTGTCAACAACTCAACCAATGTCACTACGGACGAGATTATCGGCTACATTTCTCCCGCTGGAATACCCTCCATCGCAAGTCAAAAGGAGCAGTATCACGACGTGATCACACCTTACGGCGCATGGCCCACTATCCTCTTTGACAAAGCCGTTGGCTTAGCCTGGTGGCACAACATGGTGGTTGCAAAGAAGATGCAAAGTATGTTTCTTGCCGCAAAACGATGAATCATTTGAAGAGTTGCTAATGACAAGCGAAAAAAAGATCCCTTTGGCAGCACCGAATCAACACGAGTAGACGGCAAATTGGTCTGTGCACTAGTCACCTGGGACAGTAAAGTGCTGACTGTTGTTTCACTTCTGGGCGGCGTTGGCGACCTCGTCCGCCCCAAGATTAAGAAGGACGGAATTTACGATGGGTTCATTTCCATCACTCAGGTTTGTCTTATGTTTCGTTTACTACATCAGTGACGTATCTCGGTTTTAAACAAGAAAAGAAGCTGACATGGATGAACAGCGAGAATATGGCCGGGTCTTCAAGGATCTCAAGGGAGAACACATTCCGTTGTGTCTGCCCAAAGCGCGAGTGCCGGACGCTGGACTGAAGGATTTCACAAAATGTTCTGCATAAGGGGTTGGCTAGAGGAGCTTGTTCGAAACAGTTAGACATAATACAACCGTAAGAAAAAAAAATAATGGTCAAAAAATCACTAAAAGCCACAGAATAGCCCAAGTTGTGTCCTAAAGTGTACTAATTCGTTGTGAACCGTAATAGCTGTGCGTTCAGTGGACGGCATGAGTCGGCCTACTTCGGTTGGACCCGTAATATCAAGTCGGCTACATGACTTAAGCATCTGTCGGGAATAACCATGGAAATAAGTCCAATTGATGTCACCACTTGCTCTAATACAAAGGCCCTAACTCGCTGCTTGAATCACGCCGTACAATCTCCCCGAGTAATGTATCAATTCCAGGGATCTTCATGGCGCGAACACAATTGATGAGAAAATGTTGCGCAAGGGGTCTCTCCCCGCGCTCGCCGCTCATTGCGCCGCAATTCCTGCCCGGAGCCAGGGCTGTTGCGTCCGTCGCCAAAAGATGCTTCTCAGTAAGCCACCATCAAAAAATCATGGAGACGACTGGCTTCACTGAGAATCAGCTTCTGGTTCGGGACTCCATCAATCAAATATGCTCTCAATTTCCAAGCTCGTATTGGCAGGAGCACGATCAACAAGAAAAGGACCCCACAGACTTCCATGCCGCCGTCGCAGAAGGCGGATGGCTGGGCATCGTGCTGCCCGAATCATTAGGAGGCTCTGGCTTAGGTATTTCAGAAGCGACGATGATGATGCAGACAATCACCGAATCTGGGGCCGGGATGGCTGGCGCACAGGCAATTCATGCCAATGTTTATGCAACTCAGCCGCTCGCCAAATTCGGGTCTCAAGAGCAACTGGAAGAGACGATACCCAACATTATTTCAGGGAAATGGCGGACATGTTTTGGCGTGACGGAGCCGAACGCAGGACTAAATACACTTGGTCTTTCTACAACAGCAGAAACAACCAGTGATGGATACTCCATCAGTGGCCAGAAGATCTGGATCACATGCGCGTAAGTCGCGTCCAAAATGATCCTACTAGCAAGGACAACACCCCGGGATAAAGTCAACAAGGCGAGCGAGGGGCTTTCTCTATTTTGCATCGACGTTGATAAAACGCAACCGGGATTGGAGCTACGGCGCATCAAAAAAATGGGCGGACGGGCAGTAGATGCGAATGAGGTCTTCTTTGACAATTATCAAGTCCCCTCGTCGGCACTGATAGGCGAGGAAGGTCGCGGGCTCAAAATGATTATCCATGGCATGAATGCAGAGCGGTGCTTGTTAGCAGGTGAGGCACTTGGTCTTGGATATGCTGCTCTATCCAAAGCAGCTGCCTATGCCAAAGAGCGTGTTGTATTCGACAGACCTATTGGTATGAATCAGGGTGTTGCCCATCCTCTTGCGGACGCGTATGTCAAGCTTGAGTCGGCCAAATTAGCCACATATCATGCTGCTAGACTATATGACCAGAGCAAGGCAGACAAGTCGATCAAGCAAGATGCGGTAGGTGTGGCGGCTAACAGCGCCAAGTATGTTGCAGCGGAGGCAGCCTTTACGGCGTGCGAGAGAGCCGTTTTGGCGCTAGGAGGAATGGGCTATGCGGCAGAATATGACGTGGAAAGGTGGTTCAGGGAATGTCTGGTTCCCAGAATCGCACCAGTCAGCAGGGAAATGATATTGAATTATATTGGCGAGAAGGTGCTGAAACTGCCGAGGAGTTACTAGTGTAAGTTGCTACTGAGGGTCGGATGAATTGAGGTGCGAAGAATAGTCAGGCTTTGCAGGAAGCCTGAGGAATCAGATCATCGAAGCGACAGCTGATTTAAAATTTCTAATATATATATATATTTAAAACGATATTAAAGAAAGAAAAAAGAATGGAAATGGCGAATTTGTGACTTAATACGCACTAGAACTGGGCCGAGGGAAAGTCAATTGCGCAATGCTGTCAGGTGCAACTACGCCGCTGCGCGATCGGGTCAATCAGCTGCCACACAGGCCCTCACTCTCACTTCACTCGACCTTACCTTACTTTCACATTCACGCACACATTCATCCTGAATCAGCCATAGCCGATGCATTACCACTCACATGAACGCCGCACTTGCCAAAACACCCTCCTCGACATTCACGGATGCGTATATTCACATGAATAATCCGATGTGCCTTAGAGAGCTCCTCTTCCCGTCCTTGCAGGCGCCATGCCGCCCCCAGCAGCACCATCCGCTCACAAGCCCAAGAAGACCCGGGCCAAGCACGCCTGTCGCGAATGCAACAGCCGTCGAGTGCGATGCAATGTCACCGAGGTCCAGCCATGCACCAATTGCGCCGCCTCGGGAGCCAAGTGTGAGGTTCTGCCTTCTCGTCGCGGAAGGTGAGTTTGTTGTGGAAATTTTGGTACTCTGATTAAGGGAAAAAACTTCTTGCGATGGTTCATAGAGCCACGACATCGATATAGATGCCCAGAGTGTTTGGTGCAATTTCTTCTTCTGACAAATCTCATTGCAGATATCCGCGCAGATCTCGTAGGTTAGAACCTGCACCAGCTCCGGACCCGAGCGTCTCATTAAGCCCTGCGTGCACAATCGACACAAGTGCGCGACCGCCGTCATCCAGCATCGCCGATGACTCGTATCTGCCAGATGCAGCGGACCCAAGGTCCAGCCCAAGGAGTCCTGGCGATGCCGCCACTGAGCCCGAGACCAGTCGGGCTGATGGCCCAACCTCTGCTACCGGCACGCTCTTTGGAGAATCGAACTTCCTCACGTTGGTCCCAGGAGATGAAGCCGCCGCCGTGGAGGGGAGCGGCAGTGCCTCAAACCAGAAGCCACGACTCACGTTCCCTATTCCCGGAAGCCCAAGCTCGCAATCGCAAGTCGAGGGTGCCGGAACGAGCGCCAGCACGATGAGATATTTGCGCGACGAAGGCGCTCTCACACTCCCTGATTTGCACACCTGTCTGCCGGCATTACAAGCTTACTTCACCTGGTTTCATCCGAGCTTTCCCATCTTGGACCGTGCGGAAGTAACACGACGACTGGCGGCCATGGATATATCTCGCTTTCTCCAAGCCATGTTATTCATTGGCGCAACCTACTGCAATGATGAGACCATTGTTGCCATGGGCTTTCAAGACAGACTGGAAGCCAAGAGGATATTATATCACCGGGCACGACTTCTTTTCCACGCAGACTGGGAAAAGGATGAGATCATACTGATACAGTCCATCTTCCTGATGAGTTTCTGGCGTGGCGGACCAGCTGATGTCCGTGATGTGCGATACTGGCTCGGCGTCGTCATTACACTATCAGAGTCGTACGGATTGCACAAATCGTGAGTTTCACTTGCAGGATGCCATACTCCCTACGTTTGTCTGACACCTCCTAGGCCGAGGTCAAGTGCGAAAAACACCCATATGACACGAATGAGAAGGAGGATATGGTGGTCCATCTATGTTAGCCGACCTGTTTCTTCTTGTCTTTTGCATGCAGACTGACTGTGTAATAGGTACGAGAACGACAAGTAGCTGCAGCGTTAGGACTCCCAAGTCGTATCCGAGATGAGGACTGCGACATCGAGCCACTGAGTGCCACGGATCTGGAATGGGAGGCCTTGAGTGCCAACAATCCTTTATTCGGGTCATGTCAGCCGGAGCATATTACATATACCATCAAGATGGTCGAAATCGCAAGACTACGTGAGTTTTCCTTAGCATGACGACCGATTGGTAAAACAGCCAGCGCAAGAAGCTGTGAAATACGCGCCGGAAGTTAAACGCTAACTGTTTGGATTCAGTTGGCCGTGTCATAGATCTACACTTTGCCCCTGGCAAAGGCAAATCCTCAGCAGACGATGTCAAGAATCTGGACAGCGCGCTCGAGGCATGGAAAGATAGTCTACCGGAGAGCATGAAGTACGCCACTGATGAAAGGAGTGAGTCCGTCTGGACGTGTCTCTTACATCTAGCATACAAGTAGGTCACTCACTTCGTCGATTTCTCCTTTTTACCAGACAACTCTAACGTTGAGCCACCTCTGCAGCCACCTCCGCATCTTGATACAACGAAACAGCTTCCTTCGCTACGGCGAGGGCGACAAGAACAACCAGGTCGTTACGGCCGCAGCGTGCAGAGTGAGCAGGATCGCAGAAGACATGTCCACGCACGGGACACTTCGATACGGGCAAATGCACTTGTAAGTGGTCACTACTTAGAAGCGATTTTAGTATCAATACTGTTCCTATGCTAATGAACGTTCGAACGGCAGAATTACGAGTCTATTTGCAGCGCTCTGCATCCACCTCATCTCCATCCGACGCGGCATGGGCGTCTCCCGCAGAATAGCAGAGCACCGCGCACAAATGTGCCTATTATGCCTAAAGGAAATCCAAAAATACTGGCGAATAAACAACAACGTCCTCGATCGGTCGATCGCCGATCGTCTGCATGCCGCGCAGGCAGATGGTGCCTCTGGCGACAATCAACCTCCCAACGGGTCGAAACGGCCGGACCCATTCGTCGGCAGCAACGGGGATGCGTCGGCGGTGCCGTCACCCAGTTTAGATCAGCAGCGGATACAGGATGATTTGTTCCAGGACCAGTACTTTAATCTTGTGAATGGGCATTGGGAAGGCGATGATGCGCTTGGGGATCTGGGGCTGTTTTTACAGGCGGATGACTTCTCGCCTGCTAAGGGACTGAATCTCCTTGGGAGGTCGCTATGAAGTAGTCCTTATGCATGAAAGTTGGTTATTTGTAAAAATACAAATTATGAAATGGTTCATGAATCATAGATTTATTTTATCGTCACTACATATACCTGCTAGAAGAGAAGAAAGATCATAAGCGCCAACTTTGGCAGCGAAAAGCTGGGTTTTACAAATACCACCGGAAATCGGGAGAGCTGGGACCATCTCTCAACTTCAGAGTCGGCACATCTCTTGCCTTGACCTTGACACCAGCCCTGCGATCGCGTCTCTTATTATCAAAGATCATGTAAAGGCCGAAAAGACCGGCAATCAGAGCACCAGTGGCGCCAAAGCAGGCTGCAGTGATAAGCGCAGGTAGGTACTTAGGCGCATCGTGCTCGCGGAAGATGTTGCTCGCCACTAGACCCATGACGTTTGCCAGGGGAACACCAACGGAAGTCAGTGTGACACGGCGGCCCTCATGGGCAGTGTTGTTGTTGTACCATGTTGATAGAAGGACAGATGGCGCAGACGTGCCCCAACACATCATGAAGGTAGCAAAGTAAGCGACCTGGATCTGGGCATGGATGTCGGTCAATGCAGCATAGATGATGAAGCCAATGCATGTGAAGCCGAAACCGAGCACAATGAAGGGGAATCGAATGCGCGAAAGATCGGATGCGAAAGCCAGCACAAGCAGCATGACGGCACCAGTCACGTTCGGCGCAACGGTATACAAGTTCGTCTTGACGGTCGAATAGCCCAGTCGCTGAATGATCTGGGAAAGGAACAGGGCAACTGATTGGAGCGGCACGCCCAGGCACACTTCGATGGCCAGGAATGCATATGAAGAAGGGTATTTGAAGATCTGCAAAGCTTCCCTGAAGCTGAACTCCTCAGATACCACTGATGACGAATCGACCTGGATACGATGGAAAGCAAGAGCCTTCTCTTCCTCATTCAAGAACTTGGCTGTGGCTGCACTCCTGGGAAGATACCAAAACGCAAAGATGGCGAACAGGACCGTCACGGAACCCTCGATCAAGAGATATCGCCATGCAAACATGTCGGACTTGATGTGGAACACTCCAAATGCAAGCAATCCACTGAAGGCGTTGGCAATGTTCGAAGCAGCATAGAAAATGGCCAGTCGACGAGCCAGCTCGCCACGGCGATAGAACGTAGTCAGGTAGTAAATGACCATGGGGAAGAAGGCAGCTTCGGCCATACCAAGGAACCAGCGTACCGCGAAAATGCCGCTGAAGTTCTGGGCCGAGGCGGTCAAGAGCGTCATGGATCCAAACGTGATCATGACGGGAAGAGCGCGAGCGGGACCGTATTTCTTGCCCAACATGGCGAAGGGTGGTGCGAAGATGACGAACGGGACAAAGAAGATGGACACGACGAGGTTGTATTGTCCGTCTTTGAAGTTGAGGTCTGTAGGTTGGAATTTGAGTTAGTTGAGTGTACACTCATAAGAACGACAGAGACGGGGCAGTTGAATGTACTTTTGCTTAAACCATTCGTTTGTGCATTGCTCAGATTGCCCTTGTCGAGCGCATTAAATAGATCTGCCAGTGACTTCCTGTTAGCAACCGCTTCGATATCTGCGGGCCGACGCTGTTGGTTGGACGTGAGGCCAGCGACTTACACATTATTGCCAATACTGGCATGAGACGGACATCGAATTTGAAGCATAAGCTGCGCTCGGCAGCTTGATCGACCACACGCGTGGTATCATCGTAGAGCCCATCTTTTGCACATTCGTCGTGCTCGTGGTCATGGCCATTTTTGCTGACAGCCTCAACATCTGCTGAAGAGGTTGCAGCCATGACAGATTCTGATCCGGTCAACGCGACCGAAAAAGGCGGTTCTTGTAGGAAAGCCCAGAATAACAACACTTAAGGTGTCCTAGAGGAGGTAACCGTTGTGCCTGATCAGATACGTCCAGCTTAGGAAAAGAAGGATGAACCAGTTGTTTGCTGCGTCTTGTCAAGCGGCTCGCTCGGGAGATGAGACAGCTTTAAACAAAAAAGCAAGGCAAGCGATATCTGACCTGTTCCATTTATTGCTGTACCGACAAGGGGTGGGCAAGTGTGCATATCGGAAAGATAGACAATCGAACGGTGAGTGTAGGACAAGGACCTGGCCAAACCTCTAGGAAACGGAATCGGGCTATCGCACCCCCATCTAAGCTTGCATCAGCCCAATGAACAAGCTTGGCTGCTTTAAACGGTGGGTGAGAGGAATATCTTGGGGAAAGGATTACCCCAAATTCCTGGGGAAGCCAGGGGCATCTGCCTGCGACATTCGATCATGGTGACTGTTTGCCTACACATATCTAAGACTTCAGCCGGACGCCACGTGCGCTCCACAGACATCATCTCCACCCCCAGTCGATTGCTGATACAGCGGCCCTCTCCAAAGAAGCTGGCGCTCGGGCACAAATTCGTTCTGGGACGCTAGAAGAATCGGGGTCAGAGTCGCCCAGTCCATGACCCCAAGCCAGGTTTTGCGGGGGAGCCAGGTAGACCGTGCTGCTTCCCAATATTTTACACAAAACCACCCCATTGATCGCGAAATAAGTGGGGGAACCATGCTGACTCGATGCTCTCTCCTCGCGGTCGAAGGGAAGATGTTTGCGGAGGACAATTCGTTGCTCAGCATGCACAAGGGTACAGGCTTCTATCTATCATTGCCATGATAGCTTGGTGTGGTGGTGTGCAGGTTCCCCGCGTGCCCGTATGCTATCTGCGTCGTGGGGGTCAGTCAGCAGCCGCTAGATTGGAAATTGGGGGAGTTGGGGGTCACGACACACAATCTTGCCCGATTGAGCTGTAGAGGAACGAGGTCCTGGTCCGACGGCTCAAGAGCTGCATGGCTGCATACATACTCCTGCCTGGAGAACCCGTGTCTCGGTGTGGTGCTCGCTGGACTGGGGGGCTGATGGAGCAGTCAACAGAACGCTGTCTGACGTATAATGGCAGCTCGCACTCATATCTGGTCCCTGATCTGGGCCAACCATGTCTCGCCCCGCGATAGCTCTTGTCGCCCACTGATCCGCATCTTGGTAGTGAGGGGGTCACAATGGGGGTTTCGAGGTGGATTCTGAAGCTGCATTCTCCAGACCTGTTCGTCAAGATGGTATGGAGGAGCTACAAAGGTAGATGAGCCATTCGAAGCATAATTTGTCCAGTTACTCGTCATGTGAGAAGCCACAGATTCAAAACCGGCCTGTCCCTCTGCAAGGCAACTTGCTCCTTGATTCTTTCCTCCCCTCTCTTACAATTCTGAAAATCACCATCTTCTTCATCTCTCCCAAATACCATTTTCGTCTCACCACCCGCAAATTGCATACAAAATGTCTGGCAAGGTCGCAGTTCTCGCCGACAATGCTCCCAAGCCCCTCCCGGGTATCTACAGCCAGGCCATCAAGGCCAATGGCATGGTCTTCGTCTCCGGCGCCGTCCCCATGGATGCTCAGACCGGCAAGCTGATTGACGGCGATATCCAAGCTCACACTGTAAGCTCCCTCTCTCGATGCTAACTGGGACTCTGTGAGCCCAATTTTAGATAGAACATGTATCGCTAACTTGCGCGCGACTGTCAAACAGCACCAATGCATCAAGAACCTCTCTGCCATCCTCGAAGCCGCCGGCTCCAGCCTCGAGAAGGTCGTCAAGGTCAACGTCTTCCTCTCCAGTATGGACGACTTTGCCAAGATGAACGAGGTCTACACCACCTACTGGGGCGACGTCAAGCCTTGCCGAACGTGAGTTGAAACCCCACGCATCTTTTTGGCGAGTTCAGAAAGGCTACCCCTCTTTGACCCTCTTGAACCCCTCTCTCGGGTTTCCCCCTCCGTCAAACTCAAGCTGCAACGCATGAACAAAAACATAGTTTTCTGCACGACCCGCTGCCATGTCGCGACAAGGGCGTGCCAGTGACAAGATACACGTTCGAGCAATTTTCTGGTGTCTGTTCTTTACTAATCATCTTCGCAGCTGCGTTGCCGTCAAGACCCTCCCCCTCAACACCGATGTTGAGATCGAGTGCACTGCCCTCTTGTAAACGAAGGAGCTTAAAATAAAAATAAATATAAAATTCATGATGCATATAGAACAAAATGGGGTCATAGTTAGATGAAAGAAATGAAGTCTAATGAGCTAAGTATACCTGTTGCGATGCCAAAGTTTCAGTGATCACGACGACCGTTGAGATGCTTGCCTGTCAGGTCTTGTAATTGTAGTCAATAGTTATCAATCGGCAATGTGCAGGCCGTGGGCAGGAAATGCTAAACCGGAAGGATTGCCATTGTATTGCAAGGGCAGTGCCAGTGCGTAACGTTTCAAAGGTAGTTCTTGAAAGAATAAGCTGCATGAATCAGCAAACCAAATGCACGATTGAAGTCTGGCCCCTGACGGACGCATAACGTGCATTGAACCTCGAATGGCGGGCAGGTGCAAATGGGTGCTTCTAGGTGGGGGTCCGTCTTCCATGCAAAATGCAGCTACCAGCATCTTTACGTTCTATTTTGGTTCTACACTAGTTCTAGGCGGACTTCAATGCCATCCAAAATTACCAACCCCTGGCTTTAATATAGATATCAATAATTTCGTCCTCTTTTCCAGATCTGTCCTCGTCCACGACAAAGTACCAACCGAAGTGGCTGCTAGTGATGCACGCGTGGTTGGGCCACAGTCGAACCTTTTCTCCAACCTTGGGCAGGTCCTGATTTGGTTGGGTAAATGTGGCTTGTGAATTCCCAGATCTCCATGTTAGAATACCATGTTCTTGTGAGAAGCGACCAACCACCCAGCCGCGGAAATCTTCCACGTCGCAAGTTGGCAGCGAAGCGCCCGGTCTGTTCCATGGAGTCAGCATGGCCATGCCCTCGTAAGCCTTGCACGGCTCTCTGGCTAGTGCTAGACCACCTGCGCCGATCAGGGCCTCATCAGAGCCATTGGCGCCACGCCGAGGGTAGTTACTGTGTACTTCCGCAAGAATGGTCAGAGCAATGTCTCCCCAAGAGAGTCGAGAAGCATTGATGCTATGGGCTGCCAATTGCTGCAGATCCAGGGTTGGGTAAACACCTGCGTGGATCTCGATAACGTGTCCATTGCCTCTGACAGAAGCAAACAGGTCAGAAAGGGACTTGACTTCTGTCCTCAGTTCTTCGGGAATGGTATCGTTCCCTTCTTCTGCCGTGGTTATCAGATTTTGCACAGCCAGGGATGTTGGCGAGGCTCCGGCAGACACAACAAGAGGAGGCAGGTTCGAAACCGACTTGTCTGCCGCCCTAGCCTTCAATCGATCGGCGCCTTCGAACATGGCAGAAATCTCAGCACGCATCATCTTGATAGCAGCTGCTCGGCTGTCGCCGCCGTATGAGTGGCCTGCGTGTGAGTACAAGCCAGATAGGATGATCTTGCCCTGGCCGTGTGCCTCAAGGGCTGCGTCAACCAACTGTAGAAATCGATCGCTCTGCGCTTCCACGCCAGCTCTGCGTCCCCCCATATCGATCTTGATGTGCGCATGGGGCACTACGCCTGACAGAGTGTGGAAGCTGGAAATGACGGAAATCTGAGTTGGGTCGTCAAGCAGCACTGATACACTGCCTTCGCCGAGTGCTTTCGCGACTACAGCCAGTCGAGACATGACATTCTGAGGAATAGGTAGTCCATATAGTACCTGTTTGTAAGCCATGATCAGCAGTTGCAATGCTAGTTGAATGATGTTTGAAATAAATACATTGACTTTTCGTCCTTGCTACCTGTATTCTTTAAGCGTGGGCAACAGGAATTCAGCCTCCGCCAAGGTCGATACAATGAGATTCACAGGCCGAATTGCATCCGATCCGACTTGAAACTGTGTTATTTCCGCTGTCTATGGGCCGGTTAGCTGTTTGCTTTGTCAACTGCCATGGCAGATTGCAGGAGGCCACGGACCTTGTGTGTCTTGACATGAGCCTTCCAATTCAGGCCAAGCTGATCACAAGTCTGCAGCATACGCTCACAGTTTCTTCTGATAACGGCGACATTGATCACTGCGGCTGGCGTGGGAACATCCCATATGGATTTGCCCACGTACAGCTTCGTCAGAGTGTCTCGCGGCGACGAGGGGTAGAGGTCAGTCGAAGACATGATTTCAACAGGGACTTAAAACAAGTGAAGAATGAGAAAATGCTTATTGGCAAGGAGTATTGAGGACAAGCTTCAAGAAAAATACAAGAGGGTGTTTGCAGGGCACAGTTCTTCTACTCGAAGACCTGGTGCTACTCTTCCCAAGCTTTTTGTGCCCAGAGCTCTAATGTCACTCAACCCGCAATGCCCCGCTGCGCGGAGAAGCAACCCCGCGCAAAAGAGCGGTTGAGGCAGACAGAAGGTAACTAACCCACCTGAGCATTATCAGTTTGGAGAAGTCAATTTCAGGCACCTGCGCCCAGCCGGGCCTTCCACGTGGGGGTCACGTCAGTTCTGCCCACTCCAGTTTGGTGCTTCTACTGGTCGGAACACATACCTGGGTACCTGGGTACTATTATCAAGCACTAGAATGCTCGTCACCTCGCTTTATCAAAGATTGGCCATTGCCACATCTGCTCGTCGTGCAGTTCGTTAATATGGCATCCCACTTGCTGCGTGCTAGTTATCCTGCTTGGACGAGGACTGGGCGTCTCAATTCCCGCTGTCGGCATTTTGTCGACGCTCGATGCTTCTTTCCTCTTTTGCGTCCAGTCGCCGTGAGACTAGGGCCGCCTCCATCGTAGGTGAGACGGACAGTTCTGCGGCACTCTTCCCAGCCTGAACGCCGAGATGTCTCGATGAAAACATTGTTGCTCTCAGGCACGCTGTTTACTTTGCAAAACTCAGCTCAGCCATCGGACTCGTTCGTTGACTTCGCCTACCACTCATGGCACCTGTCTATCTCGGTTGGCGTACGTGGCTGTGCAGGTGCCCACGGTCTGCAAGCTGCTCATGTAATGGTTCGGTGGGGCACGGTGGTACCAAATGGAAAACTCAGCCGTTGCAGTAGGCGGTTAAGATTGGGCGGCCTCATCGCACCTTGTTCGATGACAGATATCCTCCATTATTGAATGGCGTTTTGTTCAATTGCGATACGATTCTCTTGCCTTGAACACACCATCCTGTAATATCGGGTATGGGTCGCTTCGGAATGCCAAATCCTTTGCACGATTATCGACGCAGATGTCACCGATGACCCGACCGTGTTACCCGCAGGACTACACTGTCGGGTGGCTATGTGCACTGCCTGTCGAACTGGCAGCTGCGCAAGTCATGCTCGACGAGAGACATCAGAGTCCCGAATCCTCGAACCTCTTCATCTGCGGTAGTATATGCAGGCAGAATGTTGTCATTGCTGGTTTTCCTAGGGGACGAACAGGCATCGGGATTGCGGCTGTCGTGGCCACTCAGATGATGGCGACGTTTCCAAACATTCGTTTCATGCTCATGGTTGGCATAGGCGGAGGCGTTCCGTCCGCCGAGGCTGATGTCCGACTCGGAGATGTGGTTATCAGCCAACCACATATGGATCAGAGCGGTGTGATTCAGTATGATACTGGGAAGGCGACGACCAGTGGCTTCGTGAGGACAGGATGCCTGAACCAACCTCCGCCTATTCTCCTCCAGGCATTGGTGCAGCAACAAGCAAATTATATCCTAGGCAAAGGTGATATGAAAAAATATCTCCAGGAGTTCGACGAATTGCCTAATTTCCAGAGAGAAAATGCGGGACAAGATATTCTATTTGGGCCAATATATCAACATGTACCTGGAGCTAACTATTGTGAGCAGTGCGACATGAGCAAGTCAATCCAGCGGTCCGTCCGTGAGGGTGCGCAAGTCGTGGTCCACTATGGTTTAATAGCGTCCGGGAATCGAGTCATCAAGGATGGGATCACGAGAGATGAGCTGAGCTCCGCTTTGGGAAAAGTTCTTTGCTTCGAAACAGAAGCCGCCGGCCTGATGAATGATTTCCAGTGCCTAGTGATACGTGGCATATGTGACTATGCGGATTCTCACAAGTCTGACCTCTGGCAAGCATTCGCGTCTTCCACAGCAGCAGCGACGGCCAAAGAGTTGTTGAGCATCATTTGTGCAGGCGGTGCAGTGTTCCGGACGCAAACGAGTAGCGCGGCAGCAGACCTCACGGGCCTGCTGGAGCTTTATCATACTGGGCTCTACAATTGGGACCAAAACAACTACGTTCTTGCCGAGCGTGAGATTGGTCAAGCAGCGCGGGGTCTCGAAGACTCGCTTGGGCTTAATCATGACCTCACTTTGTCTTCTATCCTAGGCCATGCTTTATGCCTGCATGCCCTTCACAGATATCAGGAATCGTCACACGAGTTATGCCGAGCGTGGCAGAACAGAGAGCAATCATCTGGCTTGAACCATAGGAGTACTCTCACGTCAATGCAGCACTTCGCCCACTCACTGGCTCGTATGGGTCAACTTGGTGAAGCCATACAGCTTCTGCAACAAGTCGTGCTCGAGATGGTACGGCTAGTCGGAATGAATGATTTTTCCACCATCACGGCGATTGAGTCCCTCGACTTGTTTCTTCTCAAGCAAGAAAATTATGAAGCCGCTGAGCATGAGTTACAACGGGTGGTGAGAGGCAAAGAACACCTATTTGGCTTGGACAATGAATACACTCTATCCTCGATAGGCATGCTCGGTTTGTCTCATTTTGAACAACGGCACTTCGAAGCCGCTGAGTACGAGTATCGAAGACAAGCATTAGGCTTGAGGCATCTGGTCGGACTAGACAACAAACGTACTGTGAATGCAATAATAATGCACGGCAGTGCGCTCTATGGTCAGAGCAAATATGCGGCGGCGGAACAGGTACTTCAGGAAGTTATCCCCAGTCACCTACATTTGCTCGAAGACACTGCAAGCTCGACTTTTAATTTGAAGATGATGATTGGCAAAGTACGTTATAAGCAAGGCAGGTATGTACAAGCGGAGCAGGACCTCAGATTCTTACGGGACCAGAACTGGCGACTGCTTGGGTCACGGAGCTGTGTAATTCTCCTCTGTGGTAAATGGCTTGGCCAATCACTTTACAAGCAAGGGCAGTTTGTTGCCGCAGAACAGGAATTGAGAAGAGCGGCAAAGGGTTTCAAGCGGTGTCGGGATGCAACTCAGGAGGACGCAACAGAGACGGCGTATTGGCTCGGTAAGACTCTTTGTCGACTTGGACACATGTCTGCCGGGAGGGTGGAGCTCCAAAAAGCCGTCGAGGGTCGTGAACGAGAACTTGGGAAGCATGACAAAAAGACGCAGGAGGCAACACGATGGCTTCGAGATGCCTCTAGTGATACTATCATAAGTTTGGACGAGTTCGACTGAAAGATCTGAAATCATAGCCTAGCTTTTTAGAGCAAGACACTCCGTATATAGACCATGCCATACATATGTCAGCGTTGGGATCGAAACACGACCAGACACTACTGATGAGGAGATTGTCGCAGTAGAGTATAAAAGTCATGCCGTCTCATAACTTCCGCATCCCCCAATCCAGTATAGTTCGATAAATTCCCTCTCCACAGCCCTACATCAAGCAGAGCATGCAGTGAGAGAAAAGTGGTGGCATCGCCACCGAGCGACAGGTCGAACAGAAATCCAACCCGCCAGTGCAAGCAACGATCCCAAAGAACCAAAAGTCCTCTAGAATATCCAGCAAATCCTATCCAGTCAGCAACGGGCACGCCAAGCGCATCAAGCATGTCACTGTCCACGTTAGTACTTCAGATATAAGCAGAAGAGAAGAAAAAAAAGAAGAATGTCATTCGGCTTCAAGCCGCTGCAGCCAGTACTTCGGAACAAAAATCGGCGCTATTCGTCGCATCCTTTATAATACATATCCTACTCGATCCGTCTTCTATTCATGCTTTCTTCCCTGTGGGGGAAACGTGTATGCGTACAAAAACCGGTAAAAAAAATATGTTCCTTTAACGCCGTGTTCGTAAATTTATTCCTCGTCCAGGGTATATACGTTGATTCGAAGCAAAGTAATAGGTATGCATGTTAATCTGAGCACGGTCCAATGGTAGTTTCATGAACGTGGCGCAGGTACTCTCTCTGCAGGCGGAAGGAGGAATAATCTCCTTGGAGGATAGGGTCAAGAATGCTTCCACTATTTGGGTTTCGCGCGACGTGTTGCATCTGGTCTCGTAATGCGTAGTATGCGTCTTCGAAACGCGCCATGATGGCGTTTGTGTTGGATGAGCCGCCTGATATATCGTTTGCGGGGTTATTGGGGTCTATTATTGATAGACGGTCGCTATTCTTGTATGTAAAGGATGAAACCTCGGACTGCGTGATGTTAGTACGCCTTTGCACCGCAATGGCTTTGATTCCCAGAGATAGGGGTGAAAGACTTCGGGTGGCTCACCTTTCTTACGTATCCTACTGGTCGCGTCAGTGAGATTGCATTTGTTTCATACTGAAACTGTCGGCCGTAAAGTTCGAAGAACTCCAGAAGCATCTCACCGAGATTGTGCTCCGGTATTATGCTGCGACTCTGAACGTGCGGCATCAATTGCAGCATGCTGACGACCAGACATATGACCGAGAAGCCGCCAATTCCTCCATTCACGGGCTCGTTCAAGCCGCGCATGAGCAGAAAGTGCTTGATTACCATGACCAGGATGGGCATTGCGGGATACTGTTTCTTCCACGACAGGAACGTGTCGACAGCCCCAACACCTCCTAGGTTCTCAAACGATACATCCACTTTCAACCCGGTGAGCTTGTCCACAAATTTCACCAGCGGGATTCGAGCATGTGCGATAACTTCAATAGAGCTCGTATCTGCGACATGCTGCATGGACAGAAACTTTGAGAACTTGTACAACCAGCTCTTAGCGCTGAGATAGGTCGGCGGACCGCCGCGCATGTAGCTCGCTGAGCAAACAACAAGATCCATATCCGCAGTCGGTAGGTAGAGGCCTGACATGAAGGACCCGAAAGGATGGACCTGGGCAGAAGCAAAGTTTCGGCCGTCCCGTTTCATAGCTTTACGCAGATTCTCGACTAGGTTGTCACGGATGCGTTGCTCGAAATCGCGCGGCCGCACGTATTCATAGAAATCGATGATTTCTTTGTGTAGTCTATGGAACGGGTATTAGCAAGTGCCAAAGTCGGGAGGGCTCAATACGAAATTCAATCAACATACCGAAAAGCCATATTATGAGTAGCAGAGTGATCGTAAATTTGCCACGGGCATGGATCTTCGTTCTTCTTCACAGACCATGCCGCTGTAACAGTGCCTTTGGAGGGTTTCGTGGTTGCCTTTTTCAACTGACCGTAGTCTGGCGGTTTGATCTCGTCGTTTGCCGTGCGTTTCCTTGACCCAAGCGGGCCGGAACGGTCTGGCGCCGGTAAGCCATTCTCTTTGACTGTTGTCGCTACATCACGGTCGCGAGACATGGCCGCAGGTCCCGAGGGAGGGGGCGGTGGTGGAAGTTCAGAAGGAGGCGGGGGGACTTCTACAACGGATTCTTCCTCGTCACTCTCTTCCTCTTCCTCATCTTCCGTCAGGTCAAATGACAAGAAATCCTCGGCCTCGGGAGGAGTGTCTGGTTTAGCCAATGCTTCCAGTCTCGCTTTCCGAATGAGCTTGACAACATCGCGTTTCTTTTGCGTGGTCTCGTCAGGACAAGGAAGGGCAGTATAAGGTTCTGGATTCGACCACTTGGGTGCCTCGTCGGCCGGTGCTATTGCATTATCTGTGCGCGCACGCTTTCTTGAGGGTTCCTCGGAGTCTGATGCCGAGGATATGTCCATCGCAAGTTCATCATCATCTGACAGATCATCCAAGTTACGGAACTTTGCTCCTCCATCTCCGTCGTCCACCTGCTCTTCGGGGCCATTGTATGTGCCAGCGATGAGTGCTCGTTCAGAGGGAGGGGGAGGGGGCTGCCAACGCCGTCCTGCCCTCCCCCCACGACCGCCTCGTCGGTCCCTTGGAGGACCTCTGTTAGGAGGCGGATATCCATTTTGTGGGTGATCTACAATGCCAGCGGGTTTGTCGACACGAAACGTAAAATCTCCTTGGGGCACCTGAGGTCGATACGAGTCGAACGACCGCGGCGCATCGTTTCGCTGGCTATATGAATCACCTCGGTCGCTTCGCCCAGAATCTTGCGGTCTCCAGGTATCGGTTCGTTGCGCTGATCTATCGTGAGAGTTCTGTGGTGGCAGCGGCCGCGAACCGTGCATGGGCTTCGACGCTTGACGCAATCGCCAATTTTTGGCGCGATCTCTGTCGTCGCTGCGCTTCTGCCTGTTTCTAGACATGTTGAACTGAAGAAGGGAAAGAATGTGCTAAAGGCGATTCGGAAGCATTTGTAGCTCAAATAAACAGCCCAATCGACACTTTGATAGAAGGCATCTATGCTCTTTGAGTGAATTGTTTAGATTGTCGCAAACGACTAGAAGAAAAAAACGCGGGTGTGCGATGAAGTTTCTGTGGATCCCCTGCATTGGCGTCGTGATTAGTCAGGCTGCAGATGGTACTGCGAATAGTGCAGGGCATTGCATGACAGGGCAGGGAACAATGCGGTTCATGCCATTTTGGTCTATTCTGAAGTGACAAACAGAGTGCCAATTCACAAGCGTGGGATGTTGAGCCGCATTTTCTATGCTGGGTATGATCTCCTCCGTGTTTACTTAGACAGCTTGCATACCGATTTTCAGCCCAGTGAGAACAAATCAATCATATCACAGAAAATGCTGTAGCTTAACAATCCATTACAGGATGGCGTTCCTGGGCTGTGCGATGCGACCAGACATGGTAAACGACAGTCGCCCAGCTGCCACTGTTCATGGCGCTGTCATCTGGTCGCCCCATCAATGCTGAACGCCCGCCGTCGAGCCTTACATATTTTGTCGCCCCCACTTCAACCTCAAATTGCATGACAATCTCCGTGTAATTCTTTTCTCATCAGTATTTTCAGTGTCCACGCAAATTGCTGCCATGAGCAAGTCGACGAGTTCAGACTCCGGGTCGAAGCGAGCCGCCGAAATCTCAGAGGCCATGCTGGGCGTTCCTGGCTATGCTGATGACTCCATGTTTTTCACAATCCGATACGGACACAAGGCAAAAGTACTTCAGCCTCCCGCTCTATTCAAGACGTTTCATTGCATGTTATTGCAATAGTTTTCGATACAAGCTTGGAAAACTCACGCACTGACGAACAAGTAATAGTAAACCCTCCGTCGATGCGACTATGATGAATTCCTAGAGACGTTGGGCAAGATGGACGCATTGTGGGCCAAGAGCGGCGGTGGGGGATCACAACCTGAGCCAGGTGCTCAAGAACGATACACTGAAATGGCTGAACTGAGAAGTCACGCATTGGATCTTATCAAAGATTTTCCGGATCTTGTTCGCGACTTCGACAAATTTCAAGCTTCCTCTAGAGCTGCTGCGTCGGCGATCAATAGGAAGTAGAGATCAAATCACGTCGTGATGTGGGGTGGGCTACGGGGAAAACACATGACGGGCCGTAAATGGCATTGAGCGATTGCCATTGTTCACTTGACATTTCACTTCGATGTGGGCTTTGGATAATTTGAGTGCGGGGTTTATGTAATTGTATTATGATTATGGTAAATGTACTTTTGGTCTGCACCAAATTCCTGGAAATCCAAAGTGATTCTGTTCCGCAGCATTAAGACGTATTCAATACCGTCTAAAGTCTATCGATACCCCATGATTATCCGTAAACGCCTTATAGCAAAATCCGCAATATCCAATATCTCATGTAGTGAAATAAGTCAAAGCGACCGACTCTACAAAGTCAGAGCAGCCATGACGACAGCAACGCCCATGGCGAGGAACGAGTTCTGAGCGTTCAGGGCAGCGCCGGCAGTTGGCACAGCGGTAGTCGAGCCAGTGGTAGTAGCGGTGTTGGAAGTGGTAGGAGAAGGAGGCAGTCCGGTAGCTGAGGTGAAAATGCCAGTAGAGTTGGATGAGGGGATAGGGCTTCCCGAAACAGTAGAGCAGGGCACCGTCACAGTGGTGTTGTGGTGATGATGAGGCTTAGTGTGGTGAGACTTTGTGTGGTGCGTAGACAGTGGTGGCACGACAGTGACTGTGGTGTTTGTCGATGGCGCAGTAGCGATCACGACGGCCTCAGTGACGGCAGAGGCGGCCAAGATGGCAGAGAGAGCAGTGGTGGTTCGCATTTTGGCGGTTGTGTGCTTGAGTAAATACGATGTAGATTTAGGTTGAGCCTTGGAATAAATAGAAGCTCTTGAGTCGCGAATCAACGAATGAAGTTGAGCGATAAGCAAATGGTATGAGTGTATTGCTGGTGTGGGATGAACATCTGAGCAGCAGCGTCACCCGTTTTACTTATACCCGCCGCCGGCTGAGGCAATAAGATCCCAAGAGGTTGGTGGCCTGTCATGCGAGATCGCAAGATGGCACCTACCGACACACGTCACCCACCATTACGGATGAATCTGCCAAATTTTTTCTCTTCACTGGTTCTGGCTGTCGCTATTCTTAGATAAAAGGGTATCGGCGTCGCCATGGGATGGGTGTGGCAGTGGGTTCTATTGTCTGCTAGTGTTTGCGTAATCACCTGTTTGTCTGCCGGATTCTGCTAGACCCTTCAGTGTGTTCCCAGTTTTCCGTGGCCGCAGCACGCCACACTGGCACAGTTGACGCCTTCGCACCGAGACGGAGCGAGAGTGGAGCATCGCCACAGCCCAGGAGATGTCAGCGTTGGATGGTTACAACGGGCGGGAGGCCGCTAAGCTGGACTCGAGTGAACCAGACCAGACGGAGCAAGCACGGATGAGTCAAGCTTTTTCTTGAATACAATACGAGTCAAGACTGGATTTTTTGCGCACTACAGTACTGTACACATTCAGAACACAGCAGTATCAACTAAACTACTTTCGAGCTTGGGACATCTGTAGAACAGCAACCTTTTGGCGTGTTGTGGTCTGGCAAGCCACCCTGCCACAGATACTGCTTCCTTGGATCAAGGACGGCACCACTAAGAAAAAATTGAGGTTGGTATCCGGGCCGGCAGTGCAGATCCACGCTTATCCGGCATCTGCTCTACAGAGCACGTCGCTGCGCAAGCCGCACTTCAGATCGATCCAGTAGCCTGGTACGTCATGCCCCAGCCACTGGTGTGCATTGCGCAATGCCATTCTAAAACTGTTATTGGATCACATTTGGATCACAGCATGCAAGATGCGCAGCGTCAAAGAAGCCATTCATGGCCCTGATTTGGCTGTCGCTCAGGCGGATCTCAAGAACGGCTTTGTTTTTAGCTGTCGGCTTGGCTCTAAGAGCTTCTTGCAATGCTTATCTGGATGTTGCTTCGTATTCACTGATAAGGTGTCTTACTCACACCCGATGACCTCCAATGTGTGTGGATATGGAATATGGCCAATGCTACTTTCGCATTGTGCAGTCAGCGCCCGATTTCTGATGGAAGATATTTTTCCGTATGCGAGACTCATGCCGCGATTATCATCAGACAGGGCCGCTGCTTTCAGTCTCGTCCAGTTTCCAGCCTCAGCTGCCCTGTAGCTTACTCTCGCATCCATATTTACTGCGACGCCCAAAGGGAGGCGCCACAGATGCTGATGTACGGTGCCTTCTCGGTGTGACTTACACCGTGAGCGGCCTCAGGAACCAAAAAAGCAGCTGGTCCGTATTATACTGATGGCTCGCAGCATCACAGTTGAACGACAAGTCTGGAACGTTGCCTTGTAAAAATTCAGGAATCAAAGCACACATGCTTGTAAATACAAATTCGCTGGGAGAAATGCCAGCACTCATGACCTGTCCCGTACCATCGATCATACGAACAACAGCATGAAAAACTATGACCATATGTACGTTGAACTTCAAGCCATTGAGCTAGGAGTCCAGCAGTCGCAGGCCATGCACCACACCACACAGAACAAATCATTTCTAGAATATGGTTTTACCCGGGGCTTACAGAAAGTCAAGCAATGTCAACTGGTGGGCAGTTGCTGAGCAGCTGGTGGGCTGACGATTGGTGCCTGATGATTGAGGCATCAAGTTTCCTCGTCGCGGCACGGCCAGCTACGTCATGCTACGTGGTGGAAAGGCACAAGCTGTCCTGACCACTCAGCAAGCTCCAGGCTGCACTAGCCACCTTGTCCGATTGAAGCAATATCAAGACCGCCGATACGACCATCACAGCAGCTACGACCTTCTAGACGACCGCCGCATTGCAACCTCTTCGCGGCCATTTCGCATCGTGGGCTCCTGACGACTTCCATCATGTCCAACTACTACGGCGGTCAGCCGAATAACCCCCAGTACGGGGCGCCAGCCGCCGGCGCACAGAACCTCCAATTCTACCCTTCATCGTACTCCCCCGCGGTATCAGGGGCTGCCACTCCACAACAAGCTTCATATGGCTACGGCGACGGTTCATCAGGGAACTTCGGTTCCGGTGGTCAAGCTGGCTTCACATCAGCTGGGTTCGGCGGTGCAGGGGTGTCAGGGCGCATGGGCGAGCATGGCGGGTTAAGGACAGGATGGCTGGCTGCTTTCTCAACAGAGGGCTACGATACCGAGCCTCCGCTGCTGGAGGAGCTTGGGGTTAACTTTGGACATATCCAAGCGAAGGTATGCTACAAGATCGAAAGACGAGCTATGCTCGGGTAAGCAATGTGAGGTGGACTTTGCTAACAACAGTTGCACCAGACTCTGGCAGTGTTGAATCCCTTCAGACACATCAAACAGCACATAATGGACGACTCAGATCTTGCCGGCCCGATCCTCTTCTTTCTTCTATTCGGAACCTTTCTATTATTCTCGGGAAAGGTACACTTTGGCTACATCTATGGTCTGGCCCTCCTGGGATCGACCTCGCTGCATATCATCCTGTCTCTCATGTCACCGACAGAACCACCCTCGTCCGAATCGTACCATCCTCAGTACAACGAAGCTCCCGCCCAACCCTATAACCAGCCGGGTGGCCACTTCTCGGCAACACTCACGTTCCCCCGATCAGCCTCCGTTCTCGGATACTGCCTTCTCCCACTTGTGCTCACGAGCCTTTTCGGAATTGTCATGCCCATGGACACGCCCATTGGCATTGTTCTCACCACGGCCGCCATCATGTGGTGCACGTATAGCGCAAGCGGTATGTTCTGCGCAGTTGGCAGGATGAAGGGCATGCGAGGATTGGTCGCTTACCCCCTGGCGCTGTTCTACGTCGGATTCGGTATCATGGGCATTTTCAGCAGCAGAGGCAGTGGCTCGCTGGCCAACGCGGCTGCCAAACTCAACAAGTAGAGGGTCAAAGGGCGACTACGTATTGCATGGCAGGAAAAACATGGTCATATTGCAAATTCGCAATAAAAAATGCATTGAGTTGGGCGGGACAGCACGGCGCTGGGGCACTTTGCACTATTGATCTCGGGTAGCGGAGTACGGGAAGCATCTGCCACCATAATTGAGGATGTACCTCTACGCCTTCGCCCATTCGCCCTGATCACGATAACGACCGTACTTGAAGGGAAAACTGTAGTTTTTCATAGAAGTACAGTATATAGAAGCGGGTGCAGATTACGGCGGCGCAGCGGAAAATAAAACATAATTTGGGTCACAAATATCATAGGAATTTTGATACAATAGCTTTGGCAGTTGAGAGTGGTACCGAGAATCCGATCTCGGGACGTCGGCACGAATAATTTCCCTATCAAGTCTCGGTACAATGAACGCGACATCCGATGAGAAATCGTCTTTCATGTCATGATTTGTAATCGATAGCGAATACCCTCATTGTACGAGGTTTACTTCCAATAAAATGGTAAAAATAATTGTTACATCATTCCCAGCACCCCATGTTTATGCATTCCGTGTATTGTATCACAAGCAACCCCCAGCTTTAGCAAGCTCGACCCTAACCTTTAACGCCGTTATTCCAACCGCCAAGTTTCCCCATCTTGGCCAATGCAGAGTCATGCAGCGAAAACAAATCGTAGGCTGTATAATAATTTACTTGTGCGTGGTGAAGTCCGTCTCCAGAGCCGGGTTGAAGCCACCGTCGCTTGCCTTTTCGCACGTGCAAGCATCTGTGAAACGCGAGTTAGAATCTCGAATACATACAAATTCATATAACAAGAATAACATACCAGCAGGTCTTGAGCCGCAGGAGCAGGTAGATCCAGCAATAGCAGCGTTCTCCTTGGAAGCCCTGTCGCAAGTGCACTCCCCAGCGGGTCTAGCTCGGCATGAGCATCGAGGTCCCGAGAGGACGTTTTCTGAAGAAGCCTTGTTGCAGTTGCAGTGGAGAGCGGACTGCTTTCCACACGAGCAGGTTGCTTGTTGAGCTGTGCAGCACAATTAGCATTGTTCAATGGGACAGTCTCGGTTTGGCATGCAGGGACTTACCACAAGCGCACTCGGAGCCGTCCTTGGCGCAGCAGGTAGAAGCCTTGGTGACAGTCATGATGAAAGATTGATGTTGCAAGTTTGGTGGGTAAAGTTGAACGTGATTGGGGATTAATTGATGCGAATTTGTCTTTGTAGTCGTGTGATGAATTGGCAGTGCTTGATGATCTTCAGATACAGTTTGGAGCAGTGACGTCCTTTATAGATTCACTTTAGCAATGATGTAAGTCGGATGACAGCCAAGTGCTGACTGCCGTGCCAGAGAATATGTGCGCTATGATTGGCTGGATGTGCTGACTTTTGGCATTGTGACCAATCAAAGCTGCAGTATTTCCAAGCATGTGCTGAGCAGCCGGCATGGCCGCCGCATTAGCCTCAGCTAGGGTGGATCGTAAGGCTTGTTCCTGCTTGCAGGTCATGCCACTTTGGCAGCTGGTAGCTGTCCAAATTGGTCATCATGTCCCATCTGTTTATGTTGATGGTGTAAGCAATCTTCGCGAGATCTTTGACTACGCCAAGTTGCTGTGGTAGCTATCTCATGAGGATGCGTCGCAACCAATCAGTCGCGTCGACAGAGATCTTTAAGTCGGGCATGCCTGAGCTGGGCGTGAGCATCGCCGTCAACCTATGCCTCGACTGGGCCAGATCTGTCAGGGTCCTCTTGAAACTGGGTCACAGCGCTCGCAGCCTTCGTTTCTCGACTTATGAAGCCAACAATTCAGTACAGGTTACGTCTTTTGCGACTTGACTCAGAAATGATGGCCATCGAATAGCTGCTAGAGTCATACATCTGACATAATTATGCTCAGCCTATTGTTTGCTTGTCGGTTCGCTTCGGTAGGCCATGTTAGTGCCTCAGCTTGCCCACTGACAGCAGCTCATCGGCTCGGCTGGGACTGCGAGTGAACGACTTCCGACGCCACCGTTTGGGGCATCGTGTCTTTCCCTCAGAGATGTCTCACGCGGGCGTACCTAGTGGCCGTCATGCACGATTCTAGGAGTGACGTCGCGCATACTAGCTTGGCTTTGAATGCATGGAAGCACATGTATAGAAGGGTGAAAGGTTTTGGATCCTCCCAGCGTTCCGGAATGGGCTTACAGTCTTCGCAGCTTCCATGGGATCGAATGCCCTCCTCGCACACGTTGATCTGCAGGAGCAAAATCTAGCAGCGTCGCATCTGTTTCCACGCCGTATTTACTATTTCACCGTGATACTCATTGAATCCTTCGGGCGGATATAATAACCTCTTACAGGACGTTGCGGCGGAGAAGACTCGTCAATCATGTCTCGGATTGTCGATGCTGCTTTGAACGCACGGTCGTGTTCGTCCAGGAGCATTTTGACATAGATAGTATCACGCCAAATTGCGCTGGCTGGGTGGAGGCTCGAACACGGTGAGATGCCTAGCCGATTGCTCATGGATGATTCATTCCTTGAATATAGAAGTATATGTAGATGTCGCTTTTCACATAACGAGCTTCAGCTATTCTTTGCTCCGTAATTATTTGTCACTGACTCTCACAAGAACGATCTTTTAGTAACTGCCTTGGGTATTGCCTCTTTCAGGTTTGAGCTACGTTAAATTATGAGGCGAGGTGTTCAAATGAAATGTCAGATTTAGCATTTAACTCTACTAAGTTTAGTCTTAAATGTATAAGTATACTGGAGCCGGCAAAGTCATGCAAAATTCCGGGGATGAATCGTGGCGACCATACCTCGACCCAAGTACGAAGATGCTCCTGGTTAGTGAATTTCCGGGGCATAGACTGGGAGCAATATTAGCGTGATGCATGCCTTAATTACCAAAATGAAGAAGAACTGGCGCCTGAATGCTCTTTGATCAGTCTCAATGGTAGCTGTCAATGATATCGTCCGCATTTTCTCCGATTCGCACCTTTTTTCTGCTTCATGGCCGCATTTTGGCACCCTATAATGCAGCTGGGAATGCACCTTTAACTGGCGTCCATCCCGCTACCTCCACAGGTGGTAAGCCACCTTTATAGCGCCAACCATACGTCCAATTGGCACTCATTTAGCCGGAGATGCAAGCTATTCGAGACTTGAACTTCGTCTGGTAGGCTGCTGATTTGGCCGTCTTCCCCATGCTGCGAAGCTAGAAACTTAGGCAGCGCCCCGGCCCCTAACACAAATTACCGGCGGCCATTCCGTTTCTGAATGCATCCCGAACCAAGAGCTGGGGATTATTGTAGCAAGCGCCACGAAATTGGCATTCAGCGATGACCTGAAGTCGTCGTCATGCTACGAATGTGTATACGAGCAAGATGTCAATTGGCACAGCCTGTCTGCACGCCAAGCAAACATCAATGCCCTCGGAAATATTCTTCCTTACGACCTCATCGCAATCGGGACGCCCAAGGAATAATGCCGCAGGACACGTCCTTGAAATGCTGGCCAAAACATCCCTGAAAAGATTTAGGTTGCAAGCCGACTGGGATACATAGAGGAATCTTCGGACCATGCTGCCAAGTTGGGGAGGTTACTCTCACAACGGCGAGGGTCGGCAACGGGTTATTATATCGCCTGGGTGGCTTCGACAAAAACACATTATCGAATTTGATGCCCTTTTGCCCCACGATCTGCTCCAGATTATAAGGGAAATGACAGCTTCGGAAGCCTTAAACACTGGAGCCAGCCTGGGGGATCCGATGAGAAGAATGGGCCTCGAATCCCTTCTCCATTGTAGGTGAGACGGGACGCGGCTCATGCGGAGGCGCCATCCATCTCCGGCCCATGCATTTCAAATATTGACTTGACCATTTAATACCAAACTCATGATAATCGCCAGCATGATGCACCACATCTACACCCCTGGCCAGCGTAGATCAAAGGCCAGCCAGCAAGCAACAGCCAAACCTTGTCATCGGAACCCCAAGTTTTCGAGTTCCGATGAGACACATAC
>AFRD01000207.1:0-56876 GCA_000222875.2 Periglandula ipomoeae IasaF13
GTTGCCCACACATGCAAACTCAAGACGGCGGACAAAGTCTCGAATAGGAAGCAGTGGAGACTGGACCATCGAAGTCTCTGGTCTTGCATTAGCCGCCCACTGCATTTCTGGAGCAGCGGCATGTCCAGTCTGATGCAGCCATTCGACCGATCCTGAGCTGTTCTGTCCCGCCGGGCTAAAGCAATGTGATTCATCTCAGGACCCAACCCAACCACAACGCATGGCAGACCAGGGGACGTCGACAGGAGGTGGGAGCAGGGTCTGGCAGGCTGGTCTTGGACTATCGAGCAACCGCGCAGGTCTGGTGCGAGTGGACGGCTGGTGGCTTGAGTGTAGGAAATGGAGGAGGGGAGGGAGGGGCTAAGCAGAAAAAGCAGGGGTCAGGGGTTGGTGCGGTGGGTGACTTTCCGGAACTCGACTCGTCACGGCTGCAACAGTCGACGTTGAGGGAGGTTTGGTCGGTGACAGACGGCGGGCTTGGAGGAACGCCTGCAGTGGCAGGCATCGTGAAAATCCGGCAAGGGAGAGCTTGGCTACGCATGAGGGATTCATGATTGCTTTGGCTCTGGCGTCTTTTGCTCGATGCTGGCTTAATACCTGGTCTACGCCTCATCTTATGTGCATACATACTGCACGCCATACTGGAAACATGCGTTCTCAATGCTGCACAGAGATCCAGCAGCATCCCATTGCATTCCGATCATTATTACCTGAACACATAAAAAGAAGATCAGAGCTGGGTAAAGTTGACAGGCAGACATCAGAACACCGACGAGCCTCGAGGCCCTGGCGCCTTCCGTCAACGTTTCTGGATTGAGCTCAGACGAAATATTTGAACGCTTTGCAGGGAGTTCATGATGTGTATCATCCATTTGTCCCTCAAATTTTCACTCTGACCTCTATTATGCTGTCATTCTCATAGTTATCCAAACTGAATTCGTCACTGTATGATCGCTGTGGTCCGTGTCATATTAGTCTGTGCCACAACCCGGCTGCTTGAGTGGGCTGTGTCTCAGGTGCCGCGGCTCCGGTGCCAGAACGGGTCCTGGAGTCAGATTTGTGTCACTGGCCCGTGTCGTGTCTGTGTAGGTAGGTATGTAGATTGGGCTTCTGCAGAGGCTGTCTGCACCGTCTCAGTGTGGTGATACTTGCCAGGGACTGGGACCCAGCATCGGCAGCGGCCGTAAACACTGACTCTGCCACCTGCTCGGCTCCGTGTCAGGCTCTTGTCTCTTGTCATCTCATGTTGGAAAACGGCTCCGAAACTTGTCCAGAATTCTGCGCCACTGAGAATGCCGACATGGGCGGGCCAATCTCGCAGCCGGCAGAAAGCCGTTTTCTGAACAGTCCAACAACTCGTTTGGGCATCTGGAATTTCCCTGACCTGGCTAACAGACATACTTTGCTCAACGTATGTAATAGATGCTACGGGCCATATAATACTAAATCACCCTTTTCACTTACACCGCTTAGACACCTGACCCCACATGGTCAAGAGCGTGGTGTATGTACATATGTGTTATGTGATGAATAGCCGTTTGGCCGTTGGTATTATGCCAAGACCTCTGCATCGAACCATGACCAGAAGTTGGATGCGCGGCACTCATACTGCGGAAGTAACGGACACTGATCGTCTTGGACTTCGATTTTTCGAGCAGTCTCCAGGGTCTGTCCGCATGAGCGACCCTTTCGAAGTTGTCGCTGATGGCAGGACTCCTTTCAGCACATACAGGGACTTCAATCCCTTGGCTCTGGTCTAAATATCCCACGAGGGACCTCTTGATGTGCAAGCATTGAACAAGGGGAACTGGCCGCCCGCCATAATCCACCATCTCATTCAGGTAACAGCCTAGGCGAGCTGCCTATTCTGAGCATATGCGACGGGCTGTGCTGCAACGGGACTTTCTTCTTTGGCTCATCAATGACCTATTTGGTCTGGGTATTCTCGTGCGCTGAATCGACTGCATAGAACAACAACCTGAGAGCAACTGAAATTCTCCAGGCCGTGTCAAGACTGGAGGGCCTGCGCCGAGTCGACGTCCCGGCCAAGGGGTCACCCTGGTGCACTGCGAGTCTTGGCCCTGGCCCGTCTTGAAGCACCTGATGCTGCAGAACCCCGGCCACGCGCGCCCATTGGCCAGAAGCCACATTGTGCCAGGATAGCCCTAGCAGCCCGCCACGGCGCGTACCTTTTTACCGACCTTCGGGCGCTTGCACGAACACCGATCCCGCCAATCCTCTTGCCTGCCCTGACCCAAGACCCAAACCCAACCTCCGATATGTTTGTTGGTCCACGACCGTGAATTACATACATATTCCGGCTCTTTCGTCGTCTGCTTGTTGGGCCGCGATCCTGCCCGTCGGTAGCGCTGACGGCTGTCAGTATCTATACATAGACGCATGCATTCTTCGCGCATGGGAATCCGCGCTACAATACCACCCTCTCGGTCCACAAGCCATGCCAGTGGCTTGCACGCGATGATTGATATCGAAGAACCTGCAGCCAACAGAGCTATACGCGCCGGCAGGATGACATTACATAGATTACCTTAAATAGCACATACATATACTCGGCCAATAGCTCCGTTGAACTGCATTTGTCGAGAGATAGACGATCTCAAAAGTGTTGGCCTGGTATTAGTAGTGGAGACTGGACTGTCGCTTCCTGGCTGACGGTCCGGCAGGTGCACGTTGTCAAAGAACATTGAAGCCTCGCAGCCTTTCAATGAGCTAACTGCCTCGTGGTGCTGGTGATGCCAAGCCTTGACGACAGTCATCAGCGGCTTTCTATTAGCAGCAGCAACGGCATCCTGGTTCCATCCCCTATACCAGCCAATGTTTCCTGCATGCCTCCCTGATCACGCCCGGATCTTCATGACGCTACCGAGGTGCATTTGAACTGAGCTTCCAGTAACCAACTTTGCAATGAGCATCTTTTGCTGAGACATTATCAGGAACCGTTACGCAATTGCCGTTCCCTGAGGACAACCTCTCGCTGTATCGTGTGGAACGTCACCTTATCGTGGAAATCTCTCTGTTCATCCCGTGTACATGATTACTGCACTCGCTGAAGCTTGAACCTGCCGAAGCACCCCGGATTGAGCCTTTGCAAAGGCGGTATGCGTCACTAAGTGCTTCCCGCATGCTACGTTGGTGCTATCAATAGAGCAGCTAGTCAAGCCACATATCAATATTCTAAAGCTAGTCTATTCATCGGGTGAGCGAAATGCAGGCGCTGTTGCCAGAGGAAACCCATAAACCCCATCATCACATTGCATCATGCACTATCACATCCCGCTCCGTGACACTTCCACGATGCCGGATCCTTGCTCAATGCAGGATGTGACTTTGATCACATACATACAATGCACAGGCGAGCTGTGCGTTGTTGCTCAGAATAGAACAAAATGATTGGTATCCATTTCCAAACCCCATTTGTAAGGCACGATCCGATTCCAATGACCAGATGGACGAGGACCGAGACTACTTCGTACGCTCCATCCCTTCAGCCATGTCAATGTCCTTGTTCATCATGAAGCGCATGATTTTGGCTTCTTTGCGCGTAAGAGCTGGATCAGTGGCATAAGTGCCCGACTTCGAGGGCTCGGACATTGAGCTTGCAAACCACATCATGCCATGCGGAGTAACTGCACTTGACAGCACGTAACTGTCTCCACACTTAACATAATACTTGTTGTCCTGCCTTAAGAAATGAGACGCCTCGCTCTGGTCACATCGTTCGATGCGTGGTGCCACTTTGAACATTATGGCAAGGTGGACAGCATCAGCCTTGTTGAAGGCCAGTTCGAATAGCTTGGGAAAGTATTGACTCCTCAAACTGAGGTATATGTGACGGTGGTAAGCGAGTCTTGCACTGACCATCGAGTTCTTGCGTAGCAAAGTCTGTGTGCTTGCTTCTTTCTCACATCTGATGACCATGAGACCGTCAGAGCCGCCAAGCTCTTCTCCAATTTTTTTGACGAGTTCGTTATTGTACACAGTCTCTGACTTCGGCAATGTGCTGATCATCGAGTTTCCTCTGGGACTCCGTGCGTTTCTTGGAAGGATATGCCATCTGAATGCCCTACGTATCAGGCTCTTGCCTCGCATGATATGTCAGGTACACTTCCCTTCTCCCCTAATCAACAACACTTTCACGGGATTTGTTTCCAGACCATGTAGTACACTTCATCATGTTGTCCGCGCTCATTTCAACCTTGATCCTGAGCTTGACTGCGCAGGTAGTAAAACATGTGGCGTGATCATCCTCAACCTCTCCTAGCTGCTCGTCTCATAGGTGTCTAGTACATCTTCGTCACTCATGATTGTACGGAATGCAGGCTACAAAGTCATTCTGTCATGTCTACAGCATACCCTTGCGCACCTCATCCTTGCGTTCCTCCCACAATGTCTTCCCTGTACAGGAGCAAATGGTTTTGTCGTTGTCCCAAACGCCCGCGCTGCGGGCAATGACACCAACGACGGTGTTGTCGTCTTTTGTGAGAGCGCCAGCTGCTTCGTCCTGCTTGGTCAGAACCATGGCGTGGCCGATAATTTCCCAAACCTGGAAAGGATGATCAACAAAGGCGCTGCCGCGTCCATCTTTGCCAACATCGACTATGCCCAAGACTCCTTTGGCGTTCTTGTCTCCTCCGGACCAGACAGATCCCGTAGACTTGACTCCGTCCTTGAGATCCCCATACTCACGAATGGTTGCATAATATCTTCCAGGAGCAACTCCACGCACGGTCAAGTCAACGAGGCTTCTAGCAGAGTTGACCTGTACGATTCGTGCTAGTCCTCTCACCTCGCGTTCTCCCTGGTCTTCGGACCTTTGCAGTCTATCCGCGAACGTTTCAAGGATACTTACTGCGGCACCTGTTTTGATCCCATGTTAGCATGTGCAAGAAGCGAAGGCGGGCGGGCAAGTCGCGAGGAGGTTCGGATGAAGTGGACATTCCCACTTGTTGCAAATAATGCCAAGATTTGAAAACAGAAAAGAAGGAATTTTCTTCTGGTTGGGTGACGTACTGTCAGATGCACCCGATCCACGGAGGATTGCATCCCTGCCTGTGCTTTGGATAGCTTCGACTATGGCTGATGGTGCGGCTAAGGACAACATGATTTCTCTCAGTAACGCATCACCTGGTAGCAAATTCCGATGGTGGCCGGGGACCTACCGGAGCCTTCCACGGAGATTAACTGATCATCCAAATTTCCTTCAACTTTGGTGATGCCACCAAGTTTGTAGAGCGAGTCTGAAACAGCCTTGACACAGCCGTTACAGGACAATGGAACGGCAAAAACCGCCTATCGTGCCACATGTTTCATCAGTATTAGGCGTTGCATAAGTGTGCGAATGACAAACTTGGGTGGAGATTAAATTGGACGAAAAAAAAAAAGGGTAGAGGAAAAAATCTCTCGAAGGAACACAATCATAAATGAGGGCATTCGTGAATACTATTGTGACAAGCGGAGCCGGGGTTGAGGAGCTGTCATACTTGAAAAGAATGATCAACCGTCATTGTGCCTAGTCAAACGCATGTGTCAGTCTAATAAGTCGATGTTACTTGTAGCTCGAATTCGGAGAGCCCAAACCGGATGGGATTGGTCTACGCGCCGATAAGTGTCGGTAAACCGTGTATCCTGCTATCAGCCCAAGAGAAGCAGTAAATATGGTCTTTGATGCTATGCTTGCTGGTGACATGTTTTGTATGTCAATTGCTTGCTTTGAAATCCACCCGGCTCTATTCCATCGGGCTCGGCCTCCCGCCAACACTGCCAATTAGTCCGTGGGCCGTACCCTCACTGTTGGCGTGGAGGAGACGCGGTATCAGGTGACGCAAAATTGACCGTTGAGTCAGCAAAAGTCCAACCGTCAAAGTTTCTTTGGAGCTAGAACCACCAGAGCTGGAAAGGGTCGCGATAACGCCAAATTGTAAGAAATAGGTGGTTGCACGGCACAATTGCCTCCAGGGACGCAATTTGAAGGGCCGTTCTGCCTCGGAGTCATCCACAATGTCGCAGACTCTTGGACTGGTAAGTCAAACACTTCGAAAAGCCTTGTTGCCATTGTCTTTTGAAGCCCAACTCCTGACTGAAAATGCTTCTTTCTCCTGGCTTTCAGCCTCGCCTCGCCTACTCTCGCGTATGGCATCAAATCTCAGCCTCCACGCCCCATCCGACCCTCACAACTCAACCCAATGTCACACCTCCATCACTCGGCAGACTGGCCTCGCGGATCGCTGTCATTTTGATGGGCAAAAATAAGCCGATATATGATCCTTCAACCGACTGCGGAGACTATGTGGTCGTGACAAATTGTGCTGCTTTGCACACGACGGGGAAAAAAATGTGGCGAAAGACGTATTACAGACACACGACACGACCAGGAAGCTTGAAGGCACTTACAATGGACGCCCTCATGGAGAAGCACGGCGGAAGCGAGATCTTGCGAAAAGCAGTACGCGGCATGTTGCCCAAAAACAGACTGAGGGACAAGCGTTTGGCACGATTGAAAGCTTTCGAGGGCGATGCGCATCCGTACAAGGAGAATCTCGTGCGATTTGGCGGCGTCGTGGTCGGCACCGAGGGATGGGAGAAGGCAGTCGAGAAGATCCGAGAGTCTGACAAGAAGCGGTTATGAGTGTATATTACTGGCAGAGGCATGGTGATGATACCTGGCTACAGCAAAACTGAACTATTTTGTACAATATAGATGATAATTATCATGATCAGGCACAGCCTCCTAAGGCTAACAATTACCTGTACAGCAGCACCACGACATATCTCAATGCCATACTCTTTCAAGTGCGTGTTTCATCGAACAGTATGGCATTGGGTCCGTCTGGATTGCGGAGGCGTTTTCGCGCTATAAAAAGGGCACAGCCTACACGGCCACGAGGTGAAGACAACCAGGTTCCACACATATTACTTCTCAGCCCTATGATTTCCGTTCGATATCCGGTAAAGGAACTATACTTTACGTATATATACTCAAGCCACGTTTACTTTAGAGAAATACAAATGCCAAAGGCACCGTGGTAATGCAGTCATCAAACTCATGGTATTGGTTATCCCCTAGTTATATTGAATGGACCTCCGACTCGCGATTCCATCACTTTGTCCCGTCCTGCGCTTCATCCTTCTGGATAGCGATTCTACAACTTGACCTTTGATCGAGAAACCTCACATTTGATGAGGCCATTCGGGCACGTTTGAGGAACGTAGACCTCGGCATCAGCACCCGTATTCTTCAACCCCTTGTGCCAGCTGAGATCTACATTGTCGCTATTAGTACCCATACTACAAGGTCATTTGAAAACAAAAATGAAGTTTACTGGGTAGCGAGACATACCAAGTTCAAAGTTGTGCTTGTTGGGCAAAGAGTACGACACGCTGTCAGTCTCGGGTACGACATCGAGAATTTGCTCGCTCATCTTGTACATGGTGTTTTGAACACTGGCGCTGTTGTCCTCGGCGAAGAGCTTGAGCGTAATATTCCTGGCGGCTTCCCATGCCTTGTTGAATTTGGCAGAGCTCTGCTCCACGGCCTTGAGGTCGGCGAAGCTGCTCCACTTCCAGCTTGCGTCTACATCGGTAGCCAGAATGCGATCCCAGGTCTCGGGCAGCGTTGTGTACTCATCACGAACAAATCCGTGGAAAGCAGACCCCGTTGTCTTGAGGACAGAAAGCCCCTCGATGGCGCTAGTGATGCGAATTCCGTCTTCGCGGCTGACGCGGACTTCAACGTTGCGAGTCTCACCGGCGTCTTTGACGAAGCTGTGGGGATGGGGTTTGCCATCCACATCCATTCGGATCCATCGATGAGTGATGACCTTGACATTGGCAACGTGGATATGGCTGTACTTTTGAATAAAGTGACTGCCCAAGATCGAGGCAAACAATTCCGGAGGGTTGACAGGATGTTCTTTGGCCATAATGAAAGTGGTGTTCTTGATGGAGTCGGTAGCGACCACGACGCTGTTATCGGCCTTGGTGTATGAGGTGTCAATGTCGCCTTCGAGAAGACAACATACGGTCATCTCGGTGATGTGCTGAACGCCAGTCCTCTGGTCGCGATCGACTTTGAGGACACGGACATTGTCCTTTCCATAGCGGGCGGCAGATACGTAAGGCATGTTGGACTTGTTTCTAAGAGGAAGCGGAATTTCTTGTCCCATTGCAAATGTGGAGGAGTCTAAGCTGAGGAGGTAGGCAGGGTCCCGACTTTATATCAAGTTCGCAGAGGAGGGTGGTGGGGAAGTTGGACGGCGGCGCAAATCACATTCACACTAATAGACGAGGTAAAGTGATTCGTGCTTTTGTGGATGAAGTTTCGGCAGGTATTCCAAGGAACTTGGAAGGTCTGGCAGCAGGTTGTCGACAAGATCAAGAGACCTAGGAGAACTACGTGCCGAGGCCAGTGATGTGGCCGCGGGGTCTTCTTTTATAAGATGGATCATCAAGGGGTCCAAACGGTTCGACAGACTCATTGGGACGTATGATGCCGTCGGCCGAACGCGCTTCCAATACGGGGATCGATCATGAGGCTACAATCCATCAGACTTTATCCAACAGCTCCTCCGATGGTTTGGGAGCTGACCAGAAGCTAGTTCCGGGAGGGATTCATGGCCAGGGTTGGCTTGGATAGTGGGGTAGCAGCGCCGGAGCCCGCCGAACCCCAGTTGCATGCACGCAGGACACCGCAGCTATGGTATCAAATGGTTGCGATAAGGATGGATCTGTCCATCTTCGACTGTTTGGAGCAATGGAAGTTGTGATTGCGGGCTTTCAACTGGGGTCTGATGTCTGATTCTTTAATATTAGGGACAAGGAGATCTGGTTGTAAATTCTCAGTACCCTTAAGACTCTCCTTCATCTGCCGGAGATTGTGGTTACCAGACGCGACCTCTGACCATGCCATCATGGCGTGCAATTTTTGAAGACGATGCGGCTGCATGTCAAGCGGCCCGACAGCGTAACACGCCGATCCGCAGCGGATGCCGGAATCGAAAGGAGAGGGTATGGAGTTGAGCCAAACTCCATCCTCACGCTGCAATGGCTCCGGATTCCGAACAATCTCGTGAACGTGCAGCAAGATGGACTGATGTATAAGAAGTTCACGACAGACCAGTAATCTGGATCCAGCTCGGGGGTCAGCGACGACAGGAACGGTAGCCGCCATGTGCTGATAACAGAACGCAGGAACCACCCGCAGCCGGGAGGCTTTCGCCGCACAGCCAGCCTCAGACTTGTGCGTGCGTGGTCCGCCACGAGCAAAGGCAGGGGAAGCACGCAGCGCCGGGGATTCGTTCACTTTGGTTGTCGATGTGCACCATTTGCGTCGCTTGTATCAAACGTGAATATTCTTATCCATCGACTTACAATTTTCCTCCTTCAATATCCACGCATGGGCTATGAAATTCTTGCTTCCTCATCCTGCTCCACTGGTCGTCGTCGTGCAAATCACGAACACATGCTTTCGCCTAAGTTACAGTTACTTTCTGTGGACAAAAGAGAGTATAATCTGCATGGTTCTGAAGTGAACTTGATCAATATCAACATGGTGTATAAGTCGTCAAGCTGTGCCCCGGAAACCGTTACTATCCTGGGGTGAAGCTAGCCGTCAAACATGGAAGTGAGTGAGTATCAATGCCCAGCTCATCGATGCTGTACTGGTCTAAGACCCCAATGCGCTGTAGTCCCCCAGCCAGTTTTGGCACTCTCAGGTCGTAGCATGGAGCGCCAATGGGCAAAGCACACAGATGCTCCACCAAGCAAGCTCGCCTGGCAAGACCGACACACGCTGTCAAGCACGGCGTGTCAATCTGCGCTAGCCCATCACTCTATGTACATCCACTTGCGTTCAACTCTCACCTGGCAGGCTGACTGGGGGCAGCCTCGTCATTTGCACCTGTCTGAATGTTGAACAAGCACATTGATCCATGGGGCGCACTATCTCCACGAGCCCTGCCAGCACCCAGTCGCGAATTCAACACCTTTCGTGTCCATAGTGCCTCGACCTCAGAGGTCTGCACCTGTGACGACAAGGCTGTGGCAGTCCTGCCGCCAGGTGACCTGTCCAGCTTTACCTTCGACCATCATCCAGCTTCCCGGCCGATTAGTAGCCATATACGGCAAATTGACCGCTACTCGAAGCAGGAGTCGCAAATCACCAGCCAACCGAGCTCGGACTGCCCGTTGCTGCTGCTCACCAGTGGCAGCTCGACATAGAGCTGGCCGATCATATATACTCTCAACGTACAGCGTCCTGCCCTGCTCAACCAACTGCTCCCACCACTCCCCGATGCGCCATAGTCCTCGAACGGTAACTCCGACACGACTAAAACAAACGCCTTGTTTATAAGTCAGCCCTTATCTCCACAGAAGAAGTCGAATGCACAACTCTAGACAAAGGGCGCGGCCCAAGTCGGCAGGAAGGTTACTTGTCCTCGCATAGGCGTCATCTCGATTCCTCGTCGAGACCGCTCAACCATGCCTGGCCCACCACCATCTCAACACAATGCACAACACCCATACAACCAGACTACCTTGCAAGCCGGCCGAACCAGCATAGATCGTGATGGAGGCGCTCTTCAGCCCCCGAACGGCCCCTCGAGTCGGGCTGCAGCAGGGGCATCGGCCGTCTCCTTTGCTCCTCGAGGTAGCAGCTTGAATCCCACCATTGGTCCTGGGAGTTTTAGTTCTGAGCTCCGCAGTCAAATGATGTCCAGCCGTGCGGGCAGCAGGGTTGATGTGGGATCGATGTATACTGGAAGCATCATGGATAAAGTGGACGAAGACGGCGCGGATACAGCTATGCAGCAGGCGCTCTCTGGCTTGAGAGAGAAGCTGAATCGAGAAATGAAAATCAAGGAAGGCAGCGAGAACATGCTCGAAGCTTTGAATATCAAAAATGCAAAACAGACCAAAGAACAACGACAAAGAGTTGAGGCGGAATTGAGCGCGAGTAATTCTCGAATCAAAGAGCTGCGACAGAAGATTTCAGAAACCCAACGAACAAGGGCAGCGCCACCGACGACACCCACAAGAAATCGAAACCAGGATGCCTCATCACAGACAAACGGCTTAAGGTCTCCGCCAAGTGTTGCAAGGTCTGTTACCGGATCAGATATCGACGAGAATGCCGAGAGCCCGACTTTTGCCTTGGCAGAATTGCTTCAAGCGCTCGAGGTCGAAGGTATGGCTCCGGAGTACTATGTAAGCAGGGCAAACCAACTGGTTGACCTCTTCAGACGTCATCCTGCTCTCAAATACGATTTGGTTTGGGCAATATTCGGGCTACGAATGCAAATGATGCTTCTCAGTGAAAGCCGAGAAGTCGTGGCCGCTGGATATCGAGTAGCCCGGTATGCTATATCAGATACTCCATCAATCAAGAAGATTCGTAGTTTCAACACAGATTTTCTAGTCATAAGGTAAGAAAGCGCCGTTGTGTGCTGAATCGCGGGCGTTTCTCCGACTCTAACCTGACTTATCAGATCTCTGAACAACTATCGCAAAGCGGACGTAGAGAGGGAGCAGGCTCTCAAATTTGTCCGCGCGTTTCTAGATGTCAAAGACGGTATCAAAGAGGTATCCAGGGCCATTGTGCGAACCATCGTTGCTGTGGCAGAGCAGGGCGAAGACAGGCGTCCAGGAATACAGCCCGCTGACCAAAGTCTCGACCGACTGCGTCCTATTTGCGTAGAGACGCTGGCTGAGATTCTTGTTCGAGACCCTCCGCTCTTGATCGCGTCTGGAGGTCTCGGGACGCTTTCAGAGGCGCTAGCAGAGGGTACTTACAAGTCCCCAGAGAGTCTAACTTCAGCGTTCTTGTTCCTTCTGGATGCGCCGCAAAGACGCAAATACATCCTTCCCGGTTATGGACTGGATGTTGTGTTCACGGCCTTCACTGACCAGTTGGCGGGTGCCGAAGGTATGTTGAAGCAGAATTCTCGTGCCATCTCTGTTGCCATGAGGTCATGGTCGGGATTAATGACCTTGAGCATGTACAATTTTCGACCGATCCGCTCTCTTGTCGCGAGCATTCTCTTCCCAAACCCTTCTATCCGGGAGACCGTGCTGGACCTACTGTTCTCTCTCCTTCGCATCAAGCCTCCAGCGTGGGCGACGTCGTTCTTGGCCGGTCGCCGTCTCACCACATATGGCCGCGTAGCCAACATGAAGTCTGTCGCGACTCGTGGTCGAAGTGCGACTCTGGTCATGGAAGAAGATTCTGGGGAGCAAAGCTTTGTAGACCACTACACAGCTCTGCTACTCGCAGTCCTGATCAAGGCTGATCTGCTGTCGAGCTTGTTGAAAATCGCCCAGACTGAGGAGGATCCCATGCTAAAACGCAAATCTACTTTGTTGATTGGGGAAGTTCTGAAGCTTGCAAGTCGGCTGTTGCCGCCATCTTGGAGTGCCGAGTTGCAGTTGCTCCCTGAACTCTTCTCGGCGGCGGCTGAAATTAGCAACGAAGATCACTTCATTGCCTCCGGCATGGTCTATCAGATCAGCAGCGTTAGCCGCACTTTATACCGTAGTGCCCCGTCAGAGTCGTTGGCGGGTGCTCTTTCTGCCAGTGACAGTATCCGCAACCTTGGGCGACTGGACGATCAGCCAAAGTTAAGCAATGCCGCGGTTTCACTCGATGACGCCACCTTCAGACAGCTACTAATTGACTCTGGGGTGCTGAATAGCTCCAATTTTGTCAAATGGAACTGGGAGGTCATTGTCAAAGTGATTGACGGACCTCTGCAGACCGGCAAGCGCTTAGACGAGGCAATCAAAGCCTCCAAGTTCATGAAACGATTAATGAGCTTCTATCGACCCTTCAAATACAAATTTGCAGAAGTCAAGAATACGAAGAATACACAAAAATACGTCAAAGCCGGCTGTCTTCTTATGCACTCATTGCTGCAATCCCCTGAAGGCATCAAATTCCTGGCGGATAGCAAATTATTGAGGCAAATTGCGGAATGCCTTGCTCAATGCGACCCTGTAAGTGGTTTGTAACCTACCAAAGCTGGTTTTTCACCCCTTTTTTTGGCATGGGTAACAGTGCTGATATCAATCATAGACGAGTGGTCTCACCGCCCAGTTCCCCATGTTTTCCAGTGATCGACTTACCAATACACTTTGTGGCGGATACTTTCCGATGCTGGGAGTGCTCAGCAGTGAGCCGAAAGGACTGTTGCTCCTGGAAAGATGGCGAATGTTCAACATGATGTACCACATCGTTGACTTCAAGCAACGACCAGACCTTATCAAGCTTCTCCTCTCCAATTTTGATTATAGCTTACAGGGCCATCCGCGAGTGTTACTTTCGAAGGCTCTGACCGCAGGGACGAAAGACATCCGTATTCATGCCACCAACGCACTTCGGAAGTGCACCATTGGTCCTGTCGCAGCCATCAGTGGCGATAACGAAATTAGTGACTCAAAATGGGCGATACGTCTTCTTGTTACTCAGCTGTATGATCCAGAAATCGAAGTCTGCTCAACCGCCATCAAAATCCTAGAAAATGCCTGCAATAAGAAGATGTACCTCGAGTACATTGTTGAGTGCCGCCCAGCCTTAGATCACCTCGGTGAGATTGGTGCTCCTCTCCTCTTGCGATTCTTGTCGACGTCTATTGGTTACCATTATTTGGACGGTTTGGATTACATCAGCAATGAAATGGATGACTGGTTCCTGGGACGAAACGATTCTTATGTGGGCGTCATTGAGGCAAGTCTGGCGCGAGCATTCCCCTCGGATCCTGACGATAGCAGCCATCGCATGAGCTTGTTCGATGACACAGATGCGGCGGCGGAGTTTCACGACAGTCATGTGCCTCCACATTTCTATCGGGAGCTCACCAGGACACGGGAAGGATGCAAGCTTTTGAGTGACAAAGGTCACTTTGAAGAGTTTGCCGCTACGATTATGGAGCATGGCATGCAGACCGAGGATAGCGAGCTCATTACTAAAGTCAAAGGATGTCTTTGGGCTGTTGGAAATGTCGGATCGATGGAACTTGGTGCTCCATTCTTGGAAGCTACCGATATTGTCGGTCAAATCGTCAAGATTGCCGAAACTCATGAGGTCATGAGTCTCCGCGGCACCGCCTTTTTTGTTCTGGGGCTGATATCTCGGTCCACGCACGGGCTAGAGATTCTGTCAGAGCATGGCTGGGACTCCAACACGACCTCAATGGGCACCTCTCTCGGCCTTTGCATACCAAACGACCTTGACAAGCTATTTTCCGTTGAGCCTTGGAAGCATGTCAATGTTGCGTCAATCACGATTCCTGAGACACAACGAACGATTCAGGAGCAGCCTCCAATTCTGCGTGCTCGACCACCGCTCGAATCCTCTGAACTGCCTTCCATGCTGAGTGAAGAGGATGTGAACGAACACATTCTGCAGCTGATTGTCAATCTCAGCAACATGGTTCTGTACAAGAAGACTTTAACGGAGCTACAAAAAATCAAGCAACGAAAACCGGTGGCGTTTCGAAGCACAGAATTTTTCAAAAAGGTCATGGGCTTGATGGAATGGAACCACTACAGACTGGGGGTCCGTCGGTTGGTGATTGATCTGTTTGAGAAGAACGTGATGCGCCAAATCGTATTTGGAGACGATGACAGCGAAAGCAGCGGGACAAACAGCCTTGGAGAAGCAGATGATGGACACGAGGGCAGTTCTGGTGATGATCGAACAGAAAGGCAAAGGAGCATCAGCGAGCCAGCCGAGATGCCATCCGACCTCATGCCAGCACCGTTGCGAGTAATAAGGTGATTTGAGAACTGCCCGTCTCGATGCTCTGAAAAATGGCATTACTCTGCGATCAAGCATCCGCCAATTGTTGTCTTTGACGTTCAATGCATGGTGTGTCCATTCTACGAAACTTATGATGCCAGCGGCATAGTCCCTTTTTTGTTGTCGATATAGTAAAGCGATGATACTTGCGGTTAGATTTTATTTTGTTTTTGTCTTCAGAGGAATGGGAATTCATGTAAATTTTGGCGTGTTGTGGCACCGGACATTGAAAAGGAAATTGATGGTTCGCACATTTGGAAACGGAATTGGCATACATAACGGCTTGAAAGAAAAATCGGTCTATTTGTGGTTTTTCAGCGAGGAGTCTACTGGTCGTAGAATGAGATATATGATATGCAATCTGTGTTTTCATCGCCTCGTAATCGTTCGATACAGCTACTGTGCTACGCTGAGAAGCAATGCCTGATTCACGCGGGGTCCACCAAAATTGCGCTTCTTTTCGCAGACCCGCTGGCTAATGTGGTGCGACTCGCCGACGTAAAGGTGATGGATGATTCATTCCTAGTCTGGCTTCGACCGTCCAGACCTGCTCGATTTAAAAGTCTTTGAATCCATACAACTCATGTGACCTAATCAATCAGTGATACCGAAATCATGGTCCAAGGCAGGGTTTTGGTCATTGCGGGGTCTGACAGCTCCGGCGGCGCGTAAGTCACTTCTAAATGATCTTGATGTTCTGGCGGCGACACGAACCACCATCAGTAGCACCGCGTTCCCAACAAAGAACTGGCCACGCTCTCAATCACGCTTCTTTTTCGATCAAATCAAAGAAGCGGTACTTCATTTGTTTGTTTTTCGGCATTTCAATCGGTGCCTGATAGATTTCACTGCGTCACTATGAAGACATGAAGCTGATATTGACTGTCCGATCTGCTGCTCAGAGGCCTTGAGGCTGATCAAAAGGTCCTCGCCGCACATGGATGCTATGCTATGACAGCTACCACGGCCTTGACAGCACAGAACACGACTGGTGTGCAGGCCATTCATGTCATCCCATCGGATTTCGTGGAGAAGCAGATCGAGGCATGTATTGAGGATGTAGGCGTCGATGTTATCAAAACAGGTTTGCCTAACCCATATCCTGTGTCGTTTCGCGAGGAGGATGTTCTGAACGGCTTTTGTTCTACTTATTGCTATGCGAAGAGTCGAGTTACTACTTACTGTTTTCTTTGTAGGCATGCTCGCCACCGCGGCCACTATCGAGATGGTTGCAAAGCAAGTAACGAAACACTCACTCCCACCACTTGTTGTCGATCCTGTATGTCATTTTCCTTGTAGCAACCCTACAGAGCTGTGTTAGGTCTAACATGTTCTTATACGACAGGTCATGGTGTCGACATCCGGAGCTCAACTACTGCCCCATGAAGCCATAGAGCAACTTTCACGACACCTTCTCCCCCTCACTACAGTGCTCACCCCCAATATTCCCGAGGCCAAGCTCATTCTTTCTGAAAATGGAGTCGAATCATCAGTGTACGAAAGCATAAGTAGCGTCCCTGACGTTGAAGCCATTGGCCGAAAAATTCAGGCTCTTGGCCCGAAATGGGTTCTCGTAAAGGGAGGGCATCTACCTTTTCGGTCAGACATGTCTGTTGCTCAAACGGACGAAGAGAAGCAAGTCGTGGCAGATGTCTTGATAGGGCCCAATGATCAAGTTTTGCGCATCCAAAGCCCCTATCAGGCCAGCAGCAGTACTCACGGCACTGGATGCTCTTTGGCTTGTAAGTATGGACCCTTGGGCAAGTCATGAGTATCAGTTGGCTCTCTGCCATTCGTACTGTCAGCTGATCTGAAGCTCGTTATTTATAGCGGCCATTTCTGCTGGCATTGCCAAGGGTGTTGATGTGTCGAGCGCAGTTCGCTCTGCGTGCCGATATATTGAGGCTGGTATCAGGACGGCACCAAACCTTGGCCGTGGTAACGGACCACTGGACCATTTCCACTCTGTTCAAACTCTTTCATTCTCACCGTAAGATTCGAACTGAGCATTCCTTGCAACAAGGATAGCTTGCACTTGAGGACGACATTATGTCTAATGATTTGCACCAGAGGTTACTTTGTTGAATACCTTCTCGAACGGCCAGATGTGAAAGATGTATGGAAGGAGTTTGTCCACCACCCCTTCGTCATGGCTCTTGGTGATGGCAGTCTGCCTCTCGAATCTTTCAAGGGCTACATCATCCAGGACTACCTCTACCTGGTATGTGCGACACTTCCAAGATGACAGCCGGCTCGTAGTGTTGCCTCTTAATATCGAAATATTTGCAAGGATGACTGACGAAGAGTTGTAACTGCGATTACTCCAGGTTCACTTCTCTCGAGCCAATGCTCTCGCAGCATACAAATCAAAGGGCGTCGATGAGATCACAAGGGTGAGTCGTATTATCATACGTGCCTCTGCAACTATAGGCCGAGTATACTGAACTTACATTCCCACCCGGGGGACAGGCAAATGAGATTGTAGGACACATTATGCGGGAAATGCAACTTCACATCAACTACTGCAAGTCCTTCGGCATTTCCGAAGCAGAAATTCAAGCCACAGAAGAGAAGCAGGGTGAGTTTTCCGCAAGCACATCCGGTGCTCGCAAGTAAATATATCCTTCTCAGCGTAAGTTTACACTAACACGCTGTCATTCGTTTCATCAAATCATAGCTTGCACCGCGTACACCAGATACGTCCTCGATGTAGGCCAAAGCGAAGATTGGCTAGCCTTGCAGATGGCTCTCGCCCCATGTCTCCTCGGCTACGGTGCCGTCGCCAAGATGCTTCACGCTCACGAGTCGACTCGGCGCGATGACGGAAACACCTACTGGCCATGGATACAGAACTATGTCGCGGATGACTATGTTGAGGCTGTCAGGTTGGGTTCAGGTAAGCAATGCTTCTCACAACGAAAGGAGTTCGAAAATAATTTTGTACAGACTCCAGGGCTGATCGCTAGTTGGATGAATCCAACTATAGAACTGTTAGAGAAGCACATGCGGCTCCAGTCACCAAGTCGGATAGAAGAACTGGTCAAGATCTTCATACATGGAACAAGGGTATGTTGCTATCCCGGTTTCACATCAGTATTCCCTCTTTGAGCATGCACAGCTAACATCCGCAGATGGAAATCGGATTCTGGGAAATGTTTCCTTACAAAAACTAGAAGAAAAAATGGACACGCCGTGGGCTTCAACATGCCCGTTCCTTTCAGTGATGGGTGGGAATATGGAAGATACGTGTAATCGCGTGGCTAGCAGATCATGCGAAAAAGAGATGGAACATGAAAGTACACTTTTTTCCGTTGCAAATATAGTATGTCGTGAATAGATGCATAATACAACTCTCCATCATCGTTGTTATGTTTTAGGTTCATTGGAAGTCATATTTCATCGAATCGATCCACAACTTAGACATCGCGACGCTTCCACATCAACTCAGACGACGAGTACCGGCAACGGTCTTGTATTTCAGTTTTTATACGACTTATATAATTTTTTTCACAGACATCACACAAAATTCTTTCTGACTGTCTCTACTTCTCAAAATAAATTATTACCGAGCAATGCCGTATCCTATAGCCGAGTCTGCACGACGAGGCTCCTCTCCATCCGGCATCATCAGCCCAAAGTCCTGCTCGGGTGGTAATTTAGGCACAGGCGGAGTATCTTCAGTGGTGGCAGACTGGTCTCGCTGCTTTGCGCGCGTCACTCTGCTCGACTGCTGCTTGACCCACGAGTTGATGTTGCGGAACCGCGGCGGCAAGTCCTCACTTGCTTCCGTGTAAACGGTGTCACGCCGCTGACTGTAACTGACGAGGCTCTCCCGCTGTGTAACGGGTAACGGTGCCTTGATCGTCGTTTCAACAGCTGTATTATTGGAGGACTCGGTGCTATTTAGGGTATTGATGATGAATTGACCGTTTCCAAACCCAGAGGATAGAGATGATATATCGCTGAGGCGCGGATTCGACGGCTGCATCCCTGACCGAAGCGTATTGTTGTACTGAGCTTCGATGGATGACACTGACTGTTTTGGTACATGACCGCCGGCCCCATTCTGTTGGCTAACGCCATGAAAGCTGTTTCCGGATAAAGTCTGTCTGTACTACTATCGCTGGAGGATGGGCTTGCTGGTTGCCCAGTGATGAGGCGACGTATGCCTTCTCATTGAATGGACCGACATCTGAATGGTCCAGGTTTGTCCACGCACGTTCTTTGTTGTTGACCCGGTCTCTCAGAACTGGTATTCGAGACAGCGTCTTTGTGACAAAGAGCTTGGGCTTCTCAAAGGACACATTGCCCATGTTACCTGGGAAGGTCGGGCGCCATGTCCTAGAACTCTCGATGCCGTGACGACGTTTATACATTCGCCAGACGAGCCAGCCCAGGAAACTGAGTATGATCGCCCCGCCTGTATTCCGACTGTTAGCCCATGCTAAGCGTGTGCAGTGAAAACTAAACATTTACCGATTGAACCGACGGCAATCAATGCCTTTTCAACCTTGGGATGCAACAGATCCTTATGTTCCTCGTGATAATGGTCTTTTTTATAGTCACCATATCCCTGAGTGGGAAGGGCACTGGACGAGCTCGTTGGACTGGAAGGCGAGCTTGCGGTGCTGAGAGTCATGATAGAATCTTGGGTAGGTCGAAAGTCGACTCCTTTTCTGGCGCCGGACGACAGGGCTGGAACAGGCACTGTGATGATTGGCGTGAGGGCAGGTAATGACCTGCCCGTCTTTGACGTTGTCAGGCTGGCCTGCGTGGTCGAGGGCGACAATGTGCTGAATTTCATGTCCAGCGTCGAGCTACTCTGGGATGGAGAGTTGCTCGGCGGCGCTTGGACTGGGTTTACGACTTCCGTAGGCTTGAACTGCACATGATGGGTTAGTATCGTACGCCTCGCTGCTTTAGTTGCTTCCCGCTCGCCCCGCTCAGGGAACTGGGAACTTACGGTCTTCGTCGAAGTAGTTGAAGATGATTGGGGAATTTCCGGTGCCTTTTGGGTTGTAGTCGTTACCGCAGGTTGTGTCGATGGTGGCAGTCGAGCCTTCGGTGAACTAAAGGTTGGTGAAGCTGGTGAGGCAGGTGAAGTAGGCGAAGCAGGCGAAGGAAGCCCAGCCTGTGACGTTGGAGTTGGGGCTGCAGTTTGAATTGGCTCAGGTCTTGGCTTGGTCTTTTTTTCTTGTTCACTATCGCTCCCGCTCCCTTTCTCGCCTTCCTTGGGCTTGTTCTGATCCAGCACGTTAAAAATACGGCTTACAACAGGTTCGGCAATGTCTTTGAGGCCTCTTTCAGCGATGCCGATACGCGGGTCCTCGCGGCCATCAAAATCGGTGAGTGGTTCACCATCACGTCTCCTCTTTTCCGTGTCGATGTTCTGCTTTCTGCTCCGTCGTCGCAGCTTCGAGGATCTAACATCCAGCTCTTCGTCGCTTTCCTCCGCCCGAGTCCAGCTGGGAAACTCCATAGGTAATGTATTGGGTGTTGGAGTAGTCTGGGCAGAGGCACCATGTAACTCAGCAACTGGAACCATGATCAAGCACTCTCCTGATAACGGAGCCTGTTTCGAGACACTTGGCTGATCTGGGCAGACGTGATGAAAGATAGCCCATCAACTGAGCCGGCTCATAACGGTATCTATCTCCGCGTTGAGATAATACAGCACGCTGAGTTGTCTCAATTTGACGTTCAGACTGTGTGCAACAGTCTCGCTTCTTTGGCCACGGACACAGAAAGAGCTTGTGTAAAGAAACAGGGCCTGCCTGTGATCAAGATGAGGCGTCAGTAACGGCAGTAACCACCGACAGTCTGCCTCTCTTCCAAGCAGCCATGTAAGAATGACCCTTAAGAAAGGTTGAAAGATGCCGGATTGAGAGTTGCGAAAGACAAAGGGAAAAGAAGGAAGAGGAGAAACACGAGCAGGGCTACGAAAGGACTGTCAAGGACTGGTATAGCGCTACTTGATATGAAAACCGCCTTAGAGGCCCCGATGAGGGTTCTTTGTGGCTTCAGATGCTACCAGGGGTTGCAAGACCAAGCACGAACTGTAGCCGAGACCAATTCGGTTGGTCGGAACGCCTCCAAGTCTGCGACTGGGACGACTCGAAGCTGAACGGTTTGAGGGCCTCCGACGACTAGCCTGTCTGGTATCTGGCCTGGCTCGGCTTGAGAAGAGGTCCGTGGTTGAGGAACTCCTCAACCAGCGTCATCGGGAACTCGTGCCGGCGGATGGTCCACCTCGTGAGTGTGAGGCCACACACAGGTTGGCCCCTGCCGAGTATAGGAACCGTTGCAGGAATTCATGCTACTAGTTCGACCACGTCTGCGATGCCGACGAGGGATCTCTTGAGGAGATGAGCAGAAAGTGATGCACGTATGCCTGCCGGCACGCTAGTGCTGTCGAAGTGTCGACCTGCGACACCGATTGTCGTGAGAAGGGGTGCGCTCCGGTGCTGGTGTTGTCGCAGATTCAACCAGGCTCCGTTTCAAAGTACGGAGGGCTAGTTAGTGCGCGTGTGCAAATGCGTGTGCGCAAGAACCTAGTCCCAAGCCATTGTTTCGATGGCCAGACGGACAAGCCGCCGAAGTCTGGATGGGCAGAGATTGATTTTGTCTGCCAAGTTTTGTCAAGATTTCCTGGCTGTGCAAACCACCCTCAAAGGATGGCCAAGGTCAATTGACGTGACTCAGCATCCGTCAAGTTGGCCAAGCGCCAGATCGGGCAGGATAAACATTTCGGGAGGTCACAAATCAAACACAAAGAAAAACATATCTCCCTCCGTCATTTTATTTGTCATTGGCAGTCGATTGAAGCTTGCAAAGGACAGCATTTGGGAACCCACGGCGCCACGCGCAACACTTCATACCTCAGAACTGTTTAGAAGGAGTGAATTGCTCGTGACCCCTGCAATGCGAATCCAGCCAAGCTTGCGTGTGCGGCTTTAATTCTGGTCTTTACTCAGTTGCCTGCTACCAAGGGAAGACGGCCGAACTGCGGGATCCTGAGTCCTTCATCCTGCAGGACGATGGCTATTATGCTTTGTCAACTAACTGACGTTCGAGTAATATCCGATTTGAAAAGCAGTCTTGTGGCAGCATCCCTTCAAAAGTGAGGATGCTTCTTCATGAGAGCCTGATTACATTAGCCGGCGTTGGTTTCGAGAGGCCTTGGCAGGCAACCAACAAATGAACATGGTATCCAGGTCCCAAAACAAGCCATCAAGAAGCTCTATCTGAGCTGTAGTGGGTCACCAGAAGTTGATGATATTCAGGGATGCTCGAATTCAAGATGATCAACGCCCAATCAATCACGCTGGGGCGTATGCAGCTGTTCTGGCCAAACACGAGAACCAGCTGGAGAAAACAGACGGACGAGGCGTCAGGTGAGCAGTAGCGGTCCGGGTGAAGGGGAGAATAATGTCCATTTCTCTGCATGTGAAGGCCGAACGCCGGTGGTGCTGCTTCTGCGCGCTTGAAGGGGGCTGCGCTTGAAGGGACGTTGTTCGATAAACATAACTATCTTCGCTCGGAGCGATGGAGTGGCAGCTTCAATACACAAATGGGCGAATCACAGCATTAAGAAATATCCCCGGAAACAGCCTCAAGGAAGATGTCGCCGGATTTCGCCTCGGGTTCAATACCGTGGGACCACGAGCCACTTTCAGGCGACGATGGGCAATTTCCCATGTGCAAGATAGAAACAGAGAGACAAGAGCAGTCACTGCCATTGCCTGAGGCTACCAGCCTATCTGCTTGGAACGTGCAAGGTGTCAAAATGCTGAGTTCCCAAACGGGAGAAACCGCGGCTACACCGTCTTCAGGTTCTATCAAATCGAGTACATAGTTATTTGCGGTGCGCGCTCTCGTTTGGCTCCCAGCTATTGAGCACCATCATTGCGCGCGCGCGGGCACGAAGGTCGCGGCGTATTATTCCGTCAATTTGGCTGTTTTGGAGAACACAGACGTGTTCGATCATGGCCCTGCTGTATCATATCAGGCCTTCCACTGAGTTATGCCGCCTTTCACCTACAGTTGTGAGGAAGACAGACCAGGTGGACTTGGGACTTATTAGCGAGGAAACAAGGCATTCCTACCACATCACGACCAGATTGAAGAAAACGGAGGACACTCCGCAATCCAGCGTCCGGTTTGCAAAGCAAATAGTTGATAAGACCGAGCGCCGCGTGACTGGGCAGAAATTGTGTTGCAGCTCGGAGCGAAGCATCTCCTTTTGACAGGTCAATCACAGACCCAGGGACTAGGTACCGACCCCATCAAGGTAGGTGGGCAGGTCGGTATTGAAGATCCATTCGAACGGACAAACGGGGCGTAAGAACATTTGATGGCATATCACTGTACTTAATACAGCACAGAAGCAAAGCCATGCTCCGAACACATCACAAGAAATCGGCAGCGTGGCTGCTCATCGCCGGCTGATGTCGGAACGCTGGAGATGACGTTGGAGAAACCAAGACCGATCTGGCTTCCGTCGTAGCGCCAGCGACACGGTACCGGCTGCAACAGCCAATGACACATAGAATGATGGAATCTGCACGCCATTGACTCCATGCCCTTTGGCCCTTCTGAATATGCATGTATATCTAGATGCATCTTATCCAGAGCGAGCTGGGAGCCGCAATTGAAGCTCGAGTGACCAGGCCCTTTATCGTAGCTGCTATCGGACTGGACTGGGCCGGACTGGGTCTCTGGAAAGCTTTTTTCTGCGTTATTTAAACAGAGGAGAAAAAGGCTCCGAGAAAAGGGCGACTGGACTCAAGCGCTCCAATTGCCCAGCCAGGACTGAACGGGGGGGTGCGACTCCGAGAAAAAAAAAAACCTACCACCAGCCCCGAGTCATAGCTCCAGCCAAGCATTCACCTGCCAAACTTCTTCATCGCATCGCAATAGCTTCTCCTTCCAGCCAGTGCAGTCCCTCTGCCGACTTTCTCTGCTGGCGCGGGCCTTCCTCGCTATTTCTCAGGTCACTGCGCGTTTCTGAGCCTTCCGCAAGCTCCGGCGCAAATGGCGTCCTCCCGTCCAGCTCTGGCCGCTGTCGGCCTGACGAGTCAATTGACGCCTACAGCTCGTATTGCATCGAGAACGTACTCTACTGCAGTGCGAAACCATGTCCTCCGTCCCGCGTCGCGCCCGTCAGTATCCATGAAGCTCGCCGCGTCGGGCAGAGTCGCCTTCCGCAGAGCCTACACCGACGAAGCTCCAAAGCCAACCCCCGGTAAATTGCACAAGACGCTGAGATGGGCGTGGAGGTTGACCTACCTCTCGGCGGCCGGCTTGGTTGGCTACATTTGCTTCATCGTCTACCAAGACCGTCATCCTGAGCCGCAATTTGAGCCAGATCTGACCAAAAAGACACTCGTCATCCTAGGTGAGGGACATCCGGGCAAAAGTCGCGTTTTTTTCGCATTCAAACACAAGTTGCTGACTATTTGCTTTCAGGAACCGGTTGGGGCTCCGTCGCCTTGCTCAAGAAGCTGGATACCGAGAACTACAATATCGTCGTCGTGTCACCTCGCAACTATTTCCTGTTCACTCCGTTACTGCCGTCATGTACCACCGGAACCATCGAGCACAGATCCATCATGGAGCCTGTTCGAGCCATTCTTCGACACAAAAAGGCCGCAGTCAAGTTTTACGAGGCGGAAGCGTCCACCATTGATCCTGATCGAAAGGTCGTCAAGGTCGTCGATAATTCAGAAATCAAGGGTGCGACATCCGAGACGGAGATTCCTTACGATATGCTTGTCATTGGTGTCGGCGCCGAGAACGCAACATTCGGCATCCCTGGTGTGCGCGAAAACAGCTGCTTCCTCAAGGAAATTGGCGATGCTCAAAGAATTCGCAAGAAGATCATGGACTGTGTCGAGACTGCTGCCTTCAAGGGTCAAACCCCGGAAGAAGTGGATAGACTGATGCATATGGTTGTCGTCGGTGGCGGCCCTACGGGCGTCGAGTTCGCCGGCGAGTTGCAGGATTTCTTCGAGGAAGACATTAAGAAGCTCGTGCCAGAAATCAGCCCTCGCTTCAAGGTTACTCTGATCGAAGCCTTGCCCAATGTTTTGCCGTCTTTTTCCAAGCAGCTGATTGACTACACTGAGAACACGTTCCGTGAGGAAAAAATTGATATTAAGACCAAGACGATGGTGGAAAGGGTTACTGAGACAACTGTCGAAGCCGAGATCTCGCGTCCGGACGGCGGTAAAGAGCGAGTCGAAATCCCTTATGGTCTGCTGGTTTGGGCAACCGGAAACGCTGTTCGACCAATTGTCAAGGATCTGATGTCACGTATACCAGCTCAGAAGGATTCGCGCCGCGGCCTTGCTGTGAACGAGTATTTGGTTGTTCAAGGCGCACGCGACATCTGGGCTATTGGCGATTGTGTCGTCGCTGGATATGCACCTACCGCACAGGTAGCTTCCCAGGAAGGCAATTTCCTTGGTCGCCTATTCAACAACATGGCTAAGACTGAGAACCATGAGGCTCGCATTCAAGAACTCAGTAGCAAGATGAACCTGCAGGGGGGCAATTCGGCAGAGGCTGCCCAGGAGATCGAGAGTCTTGAGAAGCAACTACGCAGAATCAAGGATATCAAGCCTTTCAGATACAGTCACCAGGGTAGCTTGGCTTACATTGGTAGCGAAAAGGCTGTTGCAGACGTCAGTTGGTGGAATGGCAACCTGGCCACCGGTGGTAGTCTGACTTATCTCTTCTGGCGCAGTGCCTATTTGTCAATGTGCTTCAGCAGTAAGTGTTTATCTCGATCCTTCGTTTCCTTGACGCTAACAATCTATACACAGCTCGTAACCGGGTATTGGTCATCCTGGATTGGCTCAAATCGAAGGCGTTTGGTCGTGATGTGTCACGGGAATGAGGACATCTCAGATGTCGATTAGTGGTTTCTTGCGTGGTAGTCCACGCAGGATGTTACAACTGGTAATATATAGACAAAATCCGGCACTTGGATTTGCATGGAACTTCGGTATGCCTTATGATTGGGTCCAGGGCTTCTTACCTTTTTTTTTTTTTTTCTTCCTTCCATTTGTGCTGCTAGAGGGCGGACAACCGTCATGTGTGTATGGCATCTAGATGTGAACAAGCTAGTGTTACTAGCTAGTGTTACTAGCTAGTTCAAGACTTAATATGGACGTATTGTCCAGTCATTTTTCGATGTGTTCTCTTATAATGGTTCGAGTTCCGTTCTCTCAGGACAACTGACACAGCCCCCGACACGTGCAACGTGGATATCCCGTGCTGGAAACAACGGCTTGGCCGATGGTGGCGAAATATGTATCAGTGAACGTAACCAACACCTGTGAGAGGTATTTGAGATGTACGACTGCGCTGGCTTCATAAATACTGATAAATGGGCGAGGGCGTTGAATTAACTTCTCATAGGTACTAACGAAATTCATTTCCCAGGCAAAGTCGCAAAGGCGAAATTGCTATAGGGTAGTAGAAACACATATGAGTGGATATGGCGGCCAATCAAACAGAAGGCCCCACCGCCTCTGAGGTAGGATTTCACCTAGCGCGGTTACGGCAGAAAAAAAATCAGAAGAATGGGAAGGGGCCAACCTGCCCGTCAGCGCGTTGAAGTCGAAGGAAAAAAAAAGTCTAGGCGCAAGGCAGAAAATCTTGCCTCTTGCAAGACTCGCACGACACCACAACGCCAACACTCAACTCTATCCGTTACATTCCCTGCCCATCAGTCTGCAAAGGATTTTCTTCTGAGTTTGCAACCACACTCGCGAACAGAGAATTCTAACGCGGTCACGCTATCCCACATCGAGCAAGCAACGAGAAATCGGGATCCAGGACAAACTCTCGAAGATGTCCAACTACGGAGGTGGTCGCGGCGGCGGTGGCTACGGTGGCTACGGCCGTGATCGAAGCGACAGAGGTGACCGCAATGGCTACGGCGGCGGTTACGGTGGAGGGTAAGTCTTATGACCCAACGTTGCCTGAGTTTCCATCCATGTTTTCGATGTAGCGCGAGTAGGGTTCTGGACCACTTCTCCGTGCTCAACGGATCATGGTGATGCTCAGTCGATTGAAACAGCCACACAATGGCGAACATTGGTATCGCTGACATATGTAGTCGATCCAACGGTTACAGCAATGGCCACGGCAATAGCAACGGCTATGGCGGTGGTGGTTACGGTGGCGGCTATGGTGGTGGCCAGGGCGGATTCGGGGGAGGTGACCGAATGAACAACTTGGGCTCTGGCCTGCAAAAGCAAGAATGGGGTATGTTGGACACAGCGCGAAATTATCTACTGACTTCCACAAGAAATGCTAACTCTCAACAGATCTTTCTGCCCTTCCCAAGTTCGAAAAGTCATTCTACAAGGAGAGCCCCGATGTTACGAACAGATCCTCTGCTGAAGTCGACGCATTCCGTCGCAAGCACCAAATGACGATTGCCGGTAGCAACGTCCCAAAGCCTGTTGAGATGTTTGATGAGGCTGGCTTCCCTCGTTACGTGATGGACGAGGTCAAGGCTCAAGGATTCCCAGCCCCCACCGCTATTCAGTCTCAGGGCTGGCCTATGGCTCTCTCTGGCCGTGACGTCGTTGGTATTGCCGAAACGGGTTCTGGAAAGACTCTTACGTATTGTCTTCCTTCCATCGTTCACATCAATGCTCAGCCCCTCCTCGCACCGGGAGATGGCCCCATTGTTCTCGTCCTGGCTCCCACTCGTGAGCTTGCAGTCCAGATTCAGCAGGAGATCACCAAATTTGGTCGCTCCTCGCGCATCCGAAACACCTGCGTCTACGGTGGTGTACCCAAGGGTCCTCAAATTCGAGACCTCTCTCGAGGCGTCGAGGTTTGCATCGCCACACCGGGCCGTTTGATTGACATGCTCGAGGCCGGCAAGACCAACTTGCGCCGAGTCACTTACCTTGTCCTCGACGAGGCTGATCGAATGCTTGACATGGGATTCGAGCCCCAGATCCGCAAGATCATTGAGCAGATCCGACCCGACAGACAGACTCTCATGTGGTCTGCCACTTGGCCTAAGGAAGTTCGAGCCATGGCCGCCGACTTCTTGACAGACTTCATTCAAGTCAATATTGGTTCCATGGATTTGTCTGCCAATCACAGAATCACGCAGATCGTCGAGGTCGTGACGGAGATGGAGAAGCGTGATAAGATGATCAAGCATCTTGAGAAGACCATGGAAAGCAAGGAGAACAAGATCCTCATCTTTGTCGGAACAAAGCGTGTAGCAGACGAGATTACTAGGTTCCTTCGCCAGGACGGTTGGCCAGCACTCTGTAAGTATTCTGCTTTCAACCCGCATCTGCCTTGACATTGACTAACCGCTTGACTACAGCTATCCATGGCGACAAGCAACAGAACGAACGTGACTGGGTTCTCGACCAGTTCAAGACCGGAAAGAGCCCCATCATGGTAGCTACTGACGTGGCATCCCGTGGTATTGGTTAGTATCAATTCCCAATCCCCATTCCCTCCCCATTTCTGCAACTTCCGGCAACGCATTTGCTGTACTTTACTCTTAATGTCTAGGGGCCATATCTTAATTGCGCGACGGTGCCTGATGTAAATCGTGTCCACTTGGTTCTCAAAGCCGTGGAGTCTTGATCCTTTGTATAGCTCTATTGTTGCTATGCTGGCATTTCTGCTCTTGTACCGTATCCCCTCCCGTGGTACTGGCGTAGAAGTTGGCATCTCTTGATTAGCTCAAGCTGTCTTCCAAGGCTCCCTAACTCGAGGATCTGGTGAACGAATCCACAACTTCCCCCGGAAAAGGATGGATGGCATTATCGCACCCCAATTGGATTGCCCTGGCTTGCCAGAGAGTGACACTATGTGTAGATGGCATAAACTGAGGGCCATCCCTGACGCATGACTGCGCTGGAACGTTGCTACAAAAACGAAACCTCATTTCCGCCTGCTAACCATGACTGATGAAGATGTTCGCAACATTACCCATGTGTTGAACTACGACTATCCCAACAATTCTGAGGATTATATCCATCGAATTGGTCGTACTGGCCGAGCCGGTGCAAAGGGAACTGCTATCACCTTCTTCACCACTGACAGTAAGTCAACTGGCTCAAGAATCCCCATTACACATACCGAAGCTAACTATTATCAAAGACCAGAAGCAGGCCCGTGAGTTGGTCAATGTTCTGCAGGAAGCGAAGCAGCAAATTGACCCTCGCCTCGCTGAAATGGCACGCTTTGGTGGCGGAGGTGGCCATCGATACGGAGGCTGGGGACGTGGACGTGGTGGTGGTAGAGGTGGGTTTCGACGCCGTTAAATACAACCAACCTGGCAGCTTCACCACGAGCTGACTTCGTCTTCTCAGCCAACGCCAACAACCAACCACTCGGCAGCCGACGCTGGTAAAGAAGGTTGTTCGTGACAGAACTTGTTCAGTCTCCCTTCAGGCTTAGTCAAATACCTTCTTTACGACTTCTTCAACAACTCAAGTCGGAGTCTACTTGAGAATCAAAGACAAAGCACACAGCACAAGTAACGGCGTTTGATAGAGGACACAGGGTATATTTACTCTTTTTTTTTTTTTTTCCTTAATTTTCATAACTAGACTTAGGCGCGTGAGGTCTGCGCACTCACGGTATCATGCTTCGTTTTGTCACGTATCGCTCATGGGTTATTTGCCCATGCCATTTGCCACTTACTTGAGTCATCTCTTCAGTCTTCAAAGCCAATTCTAGATTGGCAACGGTGTGAGTATCACGCCAGACATTGCAGATGAATTTTGATAGATGAAATGGACATGCAAGGGTCCAGCTCAGATAGTAGTGTCTTGTTTGCTGCTTGTTTGCTGCTTACTGGAACTGGTCTTGTTCATAGGAAATTGTAGTTACATAAAAGTCATTGGCGTTTTGATACCCTTATCGTCTTCCATCCGATCTCTTTGCTGCCCGATTTTGATGGTCATTCACAGGGGTCGCGGACTGACGTCGGTCTGGCTTGTGTGGTTTCCTGGAAACTAGCCGTTATAGTTGCTGTTCCGGAAAAAAAATGGCGGGTGAACCATAAATCAGGATCTGATGACAGGGTTTGTGATCCATCTTCCGCCATCAACCACGTTTGATATTACATTGAGAAGGATTGCCATCCATGACAACTGCCGGGGCCGGATCAACAGTTACCCAATGCTCAAGTTTCCCAATAATTAATTTCCAGAAAAGAATCTTGACGTCAACAAGCTCAGACCACTCTGCGATCAACGCCATTCATGCATCTTTATCATGAGGTTTCTCTCTCACCAACACCGTATCATCACGCCTTATGGAAAGGCAAATCACAATAATACGAACCAAGCACATCCACTAAAGGAAGATCACCCCAGCAGGGAGCAAAAAAATATCCACCAGATTGCCCAAACGAGCAGTCTGCCTGTCAAAAATCACTCACCGCGCGCCATTCGTGGGTTAAATGCAATCAATCAAAGGGGGAGGGAGGCCCCCTGTTCTCCAGCTGTTATGATATGGGAAATTCTTAATAGGACCATTGCTTCGGGGTAGAAGATGGATTGATGCTCCCCCGGTAATCAGCTAGGTCTTACGGCAATGCGAACCGCGGACTTTGGTGTGAATTCTCCGCGTACCTGCCTTGGCTTTTCCCCCCCTAAATTGATTTCCCACTCTAGCGCTGGAAGGGGGCGTTTGGCTACTCTGTCGGTTTTTTTTTTTTTTTTGGTTGGTAAAGGGAATGGGGTTTGAAAAGGTGTATCTAGATTTTTTTGGGCATTTTGTTGTTCGTTGACAATGAATGTAATTACGGATTGTTGAGTAGGAAACGGGTTGAGTGAAATTGTGTGAAAAAGCAGGTTTTCATCCAAGACACTGTGCTTGTTCACCTGCGACAATGGCCCCCAATTTCAAATGCCTGGAGAAGGGGGTAAGGGTTTGATGTCTGTCTGCCCAAGCAGCGGGGGCTCTGGACTGATGAGAAACGTGGATTGGGGGGCATTAGAATAGGACGTTGCAATGGGAGATAGTAATAGTCAGGTGTAATCACGGATAGAATCCAACTTGATACATACAATCATCTGAAGACGTGGTATCGATTCTGCAGAGACAGCCCGGGGCTTGGTCACGCCGCAAGGATGGAGCGTCCCAGATTGTCCTGAGCTAGCATCCACTGATCATCATGTCGTGCAATGTAGCATTTCCTGTTTCTGTTTGCCGTCCCGTTTGCGGTTGTTCTTGACGACGATGACGAGCAAGGGTAGCCCGAAGGCTCGGCAGACGGGACGAGACAAGGCAAGAGCTGCAAAAAGACGACCCTGTAAAATCTGAGCTGATGCTGGGATGCACAAAGATTATTCTGCCAAGGCGGCCAATTACCTCATGTGCATTCGGGAATGAGCCGGACAACTGTGATTTTCGCATTCTTTGGTTCTGTGATATGCCAAGGCATTGTCGTTGTGCACACTTATTAAATTACTAAACACACCATAGCATGTGTAGCCCTTGACCGTTGAAACAGGGAGTGCATGGTTGGCACACCGAAAAGGTGAACCCTGATTATACAACACGGTACTAAGTAGATGATTTTCCCATGGTTTTGGATGACTCCAGGAAATAGTGCACTCGGTCACACCCCTTTGGTATGTCGTGTAATACTTGCTTTCCTGTGCATCAGACTCACTACAACGCTGAAAAGCAAAGTTTTAGAATTTTCGTGTGCCACCAACTCGGTCATTTTGTCTCAGTGTCATCGTCGGCAGACGTGTGAAACATGCCGTTGGAGGCGTGTTTAGTGGACATGGTGGGCATGGCCATGCAAGAGCGGCAGAGCCATGATGGAAGAGGAATAATCAAATAAAAGAGAAAAAAAAAAAGGAAAGAAACAGTGAGAAGGGCAACGTGCCGGACACACACAAAGGCAGCAGTACTTTGCACCAGCTGTTCCAAGTGCGCATCGGACTCCTCGATGGACTATAAACACATCGCCATGCCGGCGCGGTGCCGTGGAATATATCATCATCATTTTGCTGTATCGTTCGGTCGCTCACAAATCGCCCTACGGTCTCTCACTGTTGGACTTTTTTGTGGGCCGATCGAGGCTAAACCTGAGGATGAGAATAGAATTGTTCCAGCACCAGGGCCTGGTAATTCCGATGCATGGTCCATGCCCAACGTACTTAACACCGAAGAGCTGGCTGGCCCTCTTGCAAAAGCTGCCAAAAAAGCCACCTAAAAGATAGTTATACCCACCAGGCTGGCAAGCTAGCTGGAAGTGCCCGTTTATTTGATGAAAGTGGTAGTCGTGGGCAATTGTCTTTCCTGGAGCAGTACTGTAATCGCGTTGATACCAATAGTCAACACCAAAAAAAAGGATGGATTACATGCCAGCATCTCACGTGTCTCTTGATGTCTGGCTCGATTCCTTCTCTGGAGCGTACTTGATGGAGGTCGAATCGAGGGCCGAGCAGCTGGTCATTGGGGGTACTCGTTGAGCCAGGTTATTCATGGCGAAAGCAGAAGCAGCAGGTGGATACCATTGTCGTTGGAGGCCTGCGAGGCCGTTTCTCACATCGCGACTTCAAGATTCGCGCATCGAGGCGATCGGCACCGGCCTGCCACAAAGAAAGGGATGCGCCCTATTGGCTGGGAAGATACCCAGAACGACCAACAGTGAGGGATGGTGGCGACGGCGAGTTGGCGAGCTGGGAGACGCGAATCCCTGGATGTGCCGCGCTCACAGTGCCGCTCGCAAGGCAAGGCAAGGCAAGGGAGGAGTTTTGGGGATCGCTCTCAAAGACCCAGCAAGGTTCGGTTCTTCCGAGATTACTGACAACGCAGACAATTGGCCGATGAGCAAAAGGAAAGAGGAGCCTGAGGTCGGGGACAGTACCCATCCCGAAAAGATTCGGATAGTGGAAGGGGAAAGACGTACCGAGTACATGGCAAATTGCCAATATCCGTCCTCACGTCCCTGGTCAGCAACACAGTGTCAGCAAGCCGGTGAAACAGTGCAGATAGGGCATGATGACATAAGAGAACGGTGAAAACGGGGGACTCAGATCACGGGCCAACCGATTTCTCCAAGGAAATCTGCTGTTTGGTCTTCATCCTCCAAATTGTGTAAGAAGAACATGGTCCTGGATCACGGAAGCACTAGATCCGTGCAACTGTGTGGAGTGCGTCTAGTCTCCCGTGGCGCCAGCAAGGAGGCGGCATCTGGTGCTTCTGCGTGATTGGATGCGATGCACGCACCCAAGAGCACCGTGTCCAGGGGGGGGTTTCGTAGCAGATGCACATCACGGGATGCCGATTCAACTGCAAAAACCACTCTGGCGGCTTGTGGCTCTGGCAGCCATTGCAGGAGCCGTTCGTCGTTCTGTTACAGTGGTGATGATCTCAATGGAAGAGGAGGGAGGGGGGCGTCCGGTGGCATAGCAGTCCAGGGGTGTTCCCAGTAATTATCAAGGTGGGGAGTTTGTTCCCTTCCTTCGCTGCTGTCGACCATGTTGCCGGATGCGTTGTGATGCGACGGCCGCGGTTCGATTTTTATCGAGAGAAAGTCCTGAGAAAGTTTGATGCCTTCCTCTGCGGCATGACAAGGCCAAATCCCAGCGTGCTGTCGTTGTCGTTGTCACCAAGATACGCCGGTATTTGCATATGCGCACCGTCATGTTATGTCCTGCGCAAGCCGTTGTGAAAGTATGCGCAACCACACACGTCCCTTGGATGGAGCCGTCACTAAGAACAGGAGGCTGCTTGTGGTGTTGGAGTGTGGAGGATGCCCACGTTGCCATGTCTGCTAGTACCGAACAGTAAGTAGTGTTGAGGGACCATGTAATGGACGTATGTACATACATGCTCTAAGCCTGTGCCTGGCTCTGCGCGGCTGACTTGAGACAGCGAATATCATGGGGAGATCCATGTGTTTTGTCTGTAAATGGCAAAGCTGCCGGATCCGTCTGCGAGCACCAAACCGAGAGACCTCTGTTATTAAATCCTGGACGCCACTGACAAAGGCCTGCGACAAGGTTCAGCCGCCATCTCGACCATCGCCCTGGGTGAACACTGCTATCCTGAAAGACTAAATCATGTCGGCGTCAGCCTATCTGCTGCATTGAGGGAGTGCTTTCGACATCAGCCGTGATCCTTTACGTAGTTATGTCCTACATAATCTCATCCATATCCTGGATGATGAGTTGGCCGAAGGTAGTTGATGATGGGAACCAAGTCTTTAGCGCTAATCTCCACCCGCACCCCAAGAACGCGTTGTAGTCGGTTCAGCACGATAATGCATGTGCGATTAGTGAAGAAGCCGGGGCGACCATCCGCAGGTTTGGGTAGAAGAAGCCTGATCTGTGCTTTCCCCAATCTTTCTGCCAACAAGGTGCACATGTAGGAATGTGCTGGCTGGGTTACATACAAGGAAGCCACCCAGGTTTCTGTAGGGTACCATCCGGACCACTGCTGCTTCAGGGAGACATGTTGTTGTATACACTGGCCAAGGCGTTCGTTGAGGGTGCAACTCACTGACCCAGACCCACGGATACGAAGTCTTGTGGTGATTGATATCAGTCTCTGTATAAACTATTTAGTAACCCAAGGCCAAGGGCGCGTTGGCCTATTAGCATCAAACACACTTACAGTAACCGACTTGTGCTCCATGAACGGTGATCGGAACCGTTCAGCAAGGCGTGATTGCTCCATCCCGAATGGACATTACTTGACAAGATGACACACAAACAACGGGGGATTTGGGTGTAGGTGAAAGCTGTTATTCGGCGTGTTGGTAATAAAATGCTCTGACGTCTATCCCAGACATGCCATGTGTACTTCTGACACAACCTTCATTCTACATGCTGAACTGCGCCGACAAGGGTCCTGGATTCGAACTGCTCTAGTGCGAATGTCATTTTTATGGTTGCATGTTTGGCCCGCCAGGGGGCTTGCTGAGGCGGCGACGATTGACAATTAATCTTACACAAGCTCTGATTCTGGCTGAAGTTAGTGAACCGATACGGACAGCCGGGTGATTGACACAGGGATGTTGGAACGATGGAGCGGGCCTCGGGTTTCCGAATTCCAACACAGCAAGTTCTGAGACGAATGTCCTCGGAAAGAACAATAACAGTTGTAGGACTGCAAATTGTGAAGTCAGGCAGCCGTTCAATGCCATCATCTCGGTGGATTTGAAAAGGTATTATGTTATCGGGTCCCAAAGACCTGATTTGCGGCCGAGGGCTGGCGAAAGTGCTTCGAAAGGTCGACCGTTGAACCCTTGACTGATGCTCTTTGTTCTAGAGAAAACATATTATGGAGTCCAGTCTCTCGCAACGGCCTGCATTCTACTGGCAGAGTCAACAGGTCCTTGGCATTCCTTCCTGACACCCAAGCACTCTGTCTCACGGTTCATACATACTGGACGCTTGGCTTGGTCTCGCCTGGTCCTACATCAGTTGGCTGCAGGAACAACTTGACGTCTCAGTGTCCGGTGGCTGGGAAGAGCCGAAAAACTTGGAATTCACCCCAATTGTATAGACACCGACCAATTAGGCATGGTGCCGATTAAATAGCGCAATATCAGAAAGGTTTAGACCACAAGTGTGGGGAGAGTGCCGCTACGCCCAGATGTCAGTAACGTATAATCATGACCCATACTGGGTGAACATGGGTCAAATCGTAAAACATCCAGCAGTCGGTAAATATATGACGGCGAGATATATTCGTTACCGACGCCAAGCAGCAACCGTTTTCGTTCCGAGCGTGGGTTTGGTGGCGCATCGCAGCCGAGAGAACATTGACGACTTGGGATGCAATCAGTTGTCGGGAGAGTGTCAATTATTTCGGTCTTTGGGCATTTTTGCAGTATAGAAGAATAAGTAAAATCAGTCTCTTCAAGAGCTCTCGTGTTCCAATGTGGTTGCCTCCAAATCCCGCTGGGAATGAGCGCGTCATGACTGTATGTTTACCGCCAGCTTCTTCCCACCTGCTGAGGTGTCTAAGCTGGTTTTGGGAATAGCGCGGCGGATAGCTTCAATATGCCGTGACCTAGCTATGATAGGCATTAGCGGCTACTTGAGACTTATCGGAGTTGAGACTTGGGGAGCAGTATAGGGCGTGACTGGCAATAAATTCAAAAAAGGTTGGACATTGTGGCATTTGGCAGCTTTGGCAGGAGTCTACTCCCACCGCGACGTGGACTATCTGATACAGGCAGACGCACAATGAGGCATCGAGACTGCTTTCATTGTGTTACATGACTTTGCATCAGTCACTAACGAGGTGCCAAGTCCCTTTACTTCCATCAATGGAAGAGCTAGACTTGGTCGCTATCGGTGCTGGACAAGGCCTGGTTCAATGACAACCCCGAGCAACGGCAAAAGTATACTTCCATAGTAGTCAAAGCGCTCGTCCACAACAAAAAATTATGCTAAATCTGTTCCTCACTCGCCTGAAATCCAGGAGTGATATATAACACCAAAAAGTCGCAGCTATACATGGTGTAAGCCGGTGTGGGTTGTAGTATTGCTCTCCTCTCAACAATTGGCCCATCAAGGACATCGGCGTCGAGAGATGGATTCAGTGAGCGCTTGAGATCATAAGCCATGTGGAGTTGAGAATTACGTCGGATGATGCAACGCCCTTTCACACATTGGACCTCTTGAAGCTGCTTTGATATTCGATTGTACGGACCCACTGTCAAGGTATCACCCAATGGCTGTTTGGAAGATAAACTATCCGAACCACGGCCGAATCGAAGGGGTTATACATGGCAGAATGAAGTTGAGGTTGACCGTATGCCAAGATGTCGTTGGGTCTTGCTGTAGTTCTGAACCATTCAGAGTATGGCTTGCGAGGATTTTTGGTGATAACGCGAAAGCGCGAGGCTGTTGCCGTGAGCCGTTCAGTGGCTGAATGCCCAAAGCTTGATCGGCCCACCCATCTGCACTTGGGCTGGCTGAAGTGGAGTAAGCAAGCACCAGCTTCTGCTGCCTCTTGGTCAACGCAAGGCCATCCTGCCGATGCATGATAGACACCAATTCTTCGGCTCGGTGTGAGCCCCGAGTCAATGTTAAAAAGAAATAAATGAGATGCCTATCACGAGATGGACTCGACGTTGGGCTTTATGACTGACTATTTCAGCACATGTCCTGTCCACACTCACGTGGTGGCCACGCCAAAGTGGAATGATAGGGAAAGCCAGGACTAGCACTGTGATTGAATCGAACCTTCCGTATTTTACAGTACGTGCTCGAGAGGGATTCCACCCACAGTTCCCCTCGAACTGATGAGGCAGGGGCAAGGATGATGGGATTGTCTACCTACCCAGGTAGGCGCTTGTCAGACAAAAGTGTCAAAGAGTCTAAAATTGGTAATGTAGCGAGGGTTGGCGGTTGACCATGGCTTCGTCAAAACACTCAGTAATGAAACTGCTTGCTCGTCAAAGCTAGTTGCAATGCCAGACCCTGTGCGACTTCCAACTTGAGTGATTCCATGTGGCTTTCGTCGTACAAGGCCGACCACCGACCACCGCCCACCTGATTGCACATGGAATGGAAGGGTCAACGGGTTAGCGTATGTCTGTAGACATGACATGGGTTCGCGCTTTCATGGATCCACCACACGGGGTGAGATCTGGGCAGTAATGCAGGCTGGCGCACCAGGTTGTAATTTGGCCGACTGTGCTGCAGAGCTGCAGAGCTGCACAGCGCTGCTTCAACACGTGGATCCTTTCAGGAGAGACCTTTTGTCGCGACCCTGTTGCAGAGGGCGTTTCTGCAGCATGCAGCCCGGCGTTGCGCATTTGAATTGGGTTGGGACAATATTGCGGTGAACAACAACATGTTCACGGGTTTCAACGCAACGAGCGAATCAGCGGCAATCTCGGCTGGATGTACATAGGTCTAGGTAGCTTGCTCCAGATTTGCATCCATGAGACCTGAAACATGAGAGAACCAGCCCAACCCAGCTTTCCAAAATTCTGAACCGACATGATTAGCATGCCATGCTCCCGTCTCCACACGACATTTGTTGACGCTCTTTGGCTTGAAGGAGACGCGAAGATGGCTTGAGGAGGACACCACGGAGTATTCCCTGCACACGCGCGAATAATTACAGTGATGGTCTTGCAGTATTATGTAAATACAGCTTTGTTTTCGGGTTGACTGCCGAGCTTGGCCGATGGCACCGGAACGCCGTTGTGCACCTTGGAGCACAAGGTGGGAGGGAAACCAGGCCTTGGCTGCCATCTGGTTGTGATTTTTTGAGCGTGCATCCAGTAGGGCAATCCTGTGATACCTTATCAAGGAAAGGGCGAGGCCAGGGGTGCGTCCACTCGAGTTCCGCGTAGCTGGGACTACCCCACCCGAGGACGTGCTAGTTGTGCCTGCCGATGGTGTTTTAGCGATCCGAAAGGTGATAACGCTCCATGGCACTAATGATATGAGGAACAGTACTTTGGAAACTGGCGCGGCTGTCACCCTGAAGAGGTGTAACGCCGCAGATGGCATTTTGGTTTTTGGGCTCAACCCCCACAGCTGCGCCTCAGGTGAACGGCCGCTAGTCTCGAGATCTTCCCCATCTTGTATTAACCACCTGGTCTTCATCAATTCGTCAATGCGGCACAAGCACCGAGCGCAGGGTACAGGGACCAAGCAACTCTCGCGCTAACAGAACCTGGAGCAATTGGAGAGGCACAGAGGCCAGGGCCAAAAGCATCCATCCCGCAAAGCAGCTCTGACAAGAGCTTGGGACGTGTATGTGCTAGGATCGACATTTCTGATTAAGCAAGAGCACTTCTCGCGCCAACCAGTGACCAGCGAGTAGCAAGCACCAGCCGTTGCAAGAAGTGTCGGGCCGGCAAATCGGATTGAAGGACGCCTTTCCGTTGAATTGAGTTGATCATGGACAAAGCTCTCTGTAGAATGTGGTGCCCTGGCTTCGAATTGTGACTGCCTCTTACTCCGTGCACACAACTGACGTGCTCGGCCGACGACATCATCATGGTCCAGCATATATAACTCAAGTACAAACCCACTTCATCCGAACGACATGCCTGGACTAGCAATCCTTGTTTTACTCCAAATGTTCGAACCGAGTGATATCAATGCTAATGCAGCAACGATGGTGGGGGCCTGAGCAGCGATCGATCCAAGCCAATATCGACGTCGGGACAGAGTTGCAGCACAGTCTGTGCTGACCTGCAGCTTCTTGGACGCACGGCGAAAAATAGATCCAGGTGTGCCCCTTCGCCTTGGTGAGGTGGGAATTGGCTACGCGCACCAGTGGTCATCGATTGGTATTTCGATGAGCCCTGCAAATGACCACGTCCATGTGCACGTCCATGTGCACGTCCATATGACATAACAACGACACACGTTAATACCACGGCGCCGGCTCATTTTTTTTGTTCTTTAGATAGACGAAGTTGATACTAACTGCACTCTGGGATATAAACCAGTTTCCGGCTGCAATTCTCACCTTCAAACGTCCCTCGTCCGTTCTCCTGGGAACCTCTGCGCCTACCTGTAGCCACCGAGGTCCATGACACAACTGCTGACCCGGTCCACTCTACGATGCCAGTAGCATTTACGCATTGAGACCAGATCATTGTGCCCACTAGCCCCTGTACATGTTAGGTATTCCGCCCCACGAAGGGTTAAATGCTCGATTTGGTCTCCCTCCTCGGGCCGCTAGACTCCTTAGCAAGCGGAAACTATCGACCTTCGGATGGGCCAAACCACAATAGCAAAGGTAACCGAGCGGTAGACTTGTAAGGAACATACTACGAATATTGGAGCCTGCAGTCTGTGTCCACATCCAAATACATGAACCGCATGTTTGCGTGCGGCGTATCACGGCATCGAATCCCCTTGCTCTCGTCCAGGATCGATTGCATTCGTCCAGCAGTGACGCGATTTGCAGGTTTTATTGCCACTGATAAAAAAAAGTTAAACATGCTTGCCGGAAGTGGACTGTCGCCCAGCCCCATGGTTCAGCTTTCATTTGGCTATACAGTATCGATCTTGTCTAGCGAAACTGCTTCGGCCACAGCGGTGGAGTTTGGCGTCATGCGATCTGCACGTTGACGCCGTGGCGGCGCTCTTTCCCTGTTGGCTGGCAGGCAAGGCCATTGCACGTGCACAGTGCCCGCTCTTGCCAATCTTGCACATCGAGTGTGCCCACCAATCGTGACGTTGGCACCAGCGCTGCGTCCCGCCCTGTCGACATCGCACCCAACCACGAGAAATCTCGACTTTCCCTTGCTGTGCACGCGATACGACGCGTGAGGTTGTGCTCTTCGCACAAATGCTCTTCAGACCGCTTGCCGTGTTCCTCCGGGCTGCTCCCCATCCGGGTGTCCACCAATGACTTGCCCAATCCCAACTCAAGGGTGTTTCCTCCTTTGGCGCATTGTGTCCATCTAACTATACGTTGGCCTGACTGGCGTGATACAGTGAATTCTTACAGCCCGTTTGTTCGTTGCTCACGCGGCATTACTTCATAACTCAAACTCCACAAATCCACACATCCACGTTCTTGGGCCAGGAACGGCCTTTACGCAAAGGCACTAGAGGCTGAAGCTCACCTTTGTGCAACCCAGACTAGCGCATCCGTGTGAACCAACATGCTGGGTCCTGACACCGGACAAAAAAAGTGCCAATAAAGACATGCCCACCTGGATTATGGCGCCAGTATTGGCGTCTTCTCCAGTCATCCCGCCGTTCGGAGCGCTCTGGAGGAGATGTATCCAACTGGTTGATTACCTGGCTGGTTTACAATATGAGCGATGATGTCAATTACAGAACCGCTTGCCTACTCTCCAGTTGTCAGTCTTTTCAATCAAATCAAACGACGCTTTGCGAGCGAAAACAATCGGAAACGCTTTCCCTGTCGCTTCCGAGCGCTGCAGTATCCACTGCGGTTCATCACCACCTGCAACGCCCAATACTTGCCCTTTATCAACTGCAATTCAATCAGCCACACATACTCCGTACTCAGAGCCAATTCACAACGGCACCACAGAGCCCGGGTCGAATCCATTGGCCCTTGCAGGCAGCTGCTCCGGCGTTGAGGTTCAATCTTGGACACGAGAATGGACATTGGAGTATTCAACATCGAGGGTGCATTCAGGAATCGGGCCCCTTCGTCACTCCACTGTACATACAAGGATGCCCGCAGCCAGTGGCAATCAGCCTCACACCCTCCTGTCTCGTGTGCACTTTGCGATGAATTCTTCATGGGGAAGTGACTTGGGTCCCACAGAAACTTAGTCCTGACTTTTGATTGGAGCGCACTGGAGTTGTCATTGCACGTTGTTTTCTCAGTCAGTTGTCCATACCGTTGATACGCAAAGGTTGCGAACGAAGACGAAGAAAACTAGGTGCCTGACAAGGGATGATAGAAGTGAGAATATCGCGAGGGAAATAGCGGCAAAAAGGGAAACCCCAGTTCGTCAGCTCCCAACGCGTGCTGGTCAGAGGTGAAGTCAAGACGTGATCGGGGCGCGCCTGTCAAGGTCTGTAATACGTCTGGGGCATCCTGGGTCTTAGGGTACGGTCTTCGGCACACAGCGAGCGACCAGCCAACTTGCCTCTGGGTAGTCGGGCTATTCAGGTGAGTCCACCCCGAATGTTACAATGGAGTCCCAGTGAGGCAATCGGGTTCCCCATCCTCGAAAGCACTGCCTGTTTTCGTGAGCAAGCGGGAGCACCTTGGAGCGCTGGATGTAAGCATATCCACCCACAAGTCAAGGTTATTTTGCAATCTCAGCTTCCAAGGACATCGGCGTGAAAGCGGCAGCATCACCCTGGTCGCGGGGCAATCGGCTCCGACGGACAGGCAACGCTCGAACTCGGAGTAATATCAGTGTATGGACTGGGTGTGCTGTAAGATATGTGCATATGTACGATCCTGAGGAAAACATGGTATTTCACTATCGAATGGGATCGGAATACCGTACATGCTCTTGCTGCAAGTTCTGGTAGACGCGGGCCTTCGGACAACGGCAATGATTGTTCTACCTTTGGTCTCAAGTAGTTTTCAATTAATACCAACTTCCTCCTTTAGCAGCGGGTTGATAGGTCAATTGGGACAGCTTCCCATCATGGCAACCGTCTATTCGTCGAAGCCACTGCCATACCAGTCTGAAGACGTTGTGCCGAAGTCCCGCCATTTGTATTTGTACGGATTTCTCTGTTGGGAGTCTCCCTTGGGAACAATGTCCACGCGAGGTTGATACAACGCGGCAGAGCAATGACGCCTGACAAACCAAGAAGAACAAAACGACAAATGAAAGACGCCTTCTTCGCCAACAATGTTATCCAAGGAGACGGAAGTCGCCACATCCACCACTCTGGAGTCGTCGTAAAGAGAAACGAGCAGCGGGGACAGCTTAGGCCAGCAGGTGGGCTCCAAAAAAAGCCTTCTCCGCCACCAATTTTTCTGTTCAGACCCTGTCTGTTGAAGCCAGATAGGACCACAGACAGCAGAGGGCATCACCTTCACAAGGGGAGCAGGAGGGCATGGAGGGGAGGGCTGAAGAGGGGGGAGGCGGGCAGGGGGGCAGGGCATGGGTATGGGCTACCTGGCCCCTACCGTGGACACCCACTATGCAATACGCCATGCTCTGTCCCAGGAAGCAGATTCGACCACCGCTTATTCGCCTTCCACTGTGCTGGGAAAATATTCACTCCAGACACCCCATATCTGCGTCTTGCAAGTCTCTGAACCTCTGCGACTTTCTCCACGCTTGCATGCACCACCACCTCTCTAATGTTGCCTCCTGAGTTGCCTGCCAGAAGCCCAGCCAGCCAGCTTGTCGGTGTCTCCGTCCAGAACTTTGCCGAGGGACGCAAATTTTCCCTCCATATCAGCTTTCTTTTGGTCCTCCCCTTTTGGGTTCCCATCTCGTCCCTGTCCCTGCTTGCTTTTGGCCCTCTGCCCTTGATGTCATCATTCTGGAGACACCTCCTTCGCCCGCTGTTATTCGTCGGCATGTCAAGAGCCCACGCTGAGCGAGGATAGGGTCGGTTCGAGTCAGCAGGGTGACGGGCACATTGGACCAGGTGGTGAAATCTGAGGCCAGGCAAAGGACAGAGAATCAACCTTCACGTCAGAATTTTCCCTCTCTCCCTTGTCGCGCAATATGCAGCCGGCCTGTTCTTCGTGCTATCGAAGTTGGCAGTTCGATGCTACGACATAGTCTGTGAAAACCTACCTAGGCCCGGCCAGTAGGTAATAATATGTGCACACAAGCGGTACATGTCGACGAGATCAAGGCCGTCCGAACTAACACGGCCAACCCACTTCGCGTCAGCTTCCGGTTAAAGGATGGGATCCCCAGCCGTTTTCATGCCTACTATCCCAAGATGCCGGATCGTCAGCTTTGCCATTTGCATTTTCGCTCCCTTTTGTGTTGGCGCTACGGCGGAAATAACCCGATTCTCTGCATCTATGCACACCCCTCCTTGTCCCTACTCACGATACTACGAAAGTATGTGAATATGTATAAGTGATATAGGGTTTGTAATACTTATGAAATACGTTCGGCAGCACTGAGCAAGGCACAGGCAGCGACGATGGCACCATCGAGCTGCTTGGTCTGCACGACAGGGTTATGCAGTCAACGATTTTGTACCTACAGCAAAGTATGTGTGCTGGACACGGGGTAATGTTCCTCTGCAACCACGGGTGCCATGAGCATGGCAAGACTGCAATGGGCTGTCACTGACTGCTCCCTGTTCGCAGCTGCCTCTCTTCTGCGACGAGCCCCCCCACATGCTGTACCCTGCACGCCTGCAGCTCTAGGCTTGTTCGTCACGTTACCTGCCATGTCATTGCCATGTCATTGCCATAGCCATCGCCATCACCATTGCTATGTCCTCCCCTGTCGTCTGTGTCTGTATGTACATACCGATTGCCTGCCCTGGATGGACCGACCTGTGCTTGCTGTGTGGTTGTGGCCGTGGTTGAGCTGGGACCAACGGACCTGCGGTGTCAGCGCTTCAGCGCTTGAGCGACCAGTGACCGGGGAAGGGGGGGCTGGCCATCCTGCCCCAGGCGATCCCTTAGGTGCACATAATAATTTGACTGCTCGATCCAGAAGTCAGCCCGGCGCGCAACTTTGAATGTTTTCATTATTTTCCTCCCTCCCGAGGCTGCTGCGCGCGTTGGCGATATTCGCATCAATACAGCACACCATACCATACCAAACCGTCATACCATATTAACACCACACCATAACTTATCTGCACTCTGTCTGCCATCCTTCATCTGGGGGTCCCACCGTGCTGGCTCGCATCACGCTCAGGCTTAGTTGCGGAGTTCGTCTAATTTGCTGTCCCGTCGTCTATTTGTCCGTCACCAGAGGACCAGAGGGGCAGACGGGCAGAAATTTCTTCAGTCCCGCACAGCTCAACACCGCGAAGCCTGCATTCTGCTTCTTGTTGCTCTCGTCACGTCGCTTCACCCACGTAACTTTGGACTGACAAACAAAATTGGCACACAGCAGAGGCCAGGCCACCAGCCAGCCGCCGCCTGCTCCTCCACAACCCGGAATCGGCTTTTTTTCCCTCTCTTGGGGATTGTTCTGCGTCCTGTCGGTCCGTATTCCACTCTGACTGACTCTTCATCAAAGTCAGAGTTCAATCCATCCAGACAGCCTATCTGCATCCACACCCCCCTTCGCTTTCTCACCCTCCTTCATGGTCCCAGCAAGTCCCATCTTGAGTCAGGCGCTAAGCTCAGTTGGAATTGGGCGCTCGGCAGAGCCCACCATCGACACTGCACTATATTAGTGTCGTGCTCCACAAGAGCCCATCTTAGCCCCTCGACTTTACCTCTGATCGTGGGCGAGCGCAAACATACTTAGGCCCCGTCTCTAGCAAAGATCCGCAACCCAAGGCTCGGTCTAGTTCCTGGCGCCGTCAGCCCTTGGAAACATAAACCTGCATTTGGCCGCTTGTTCTGGCGCCTCCACTAGCACCAACACTACTTCGACTACTTCGATCATTGTCACCTCGTCGGCTGGCTGTTTTGAATTCAGACATATACATAAGTCTGTTTTTGCTACACGAATCTTTATTTTCTGGATATTTCCCTTGTGAAGCATACTTCGACTCGTCATTTTTGTGATTGGTCACCTGCATACTACGGGCCACTTCAAGACTCAGGAACGGACGACCAGACATCATCTCGAGGCTAGGCTGAACTAGTCCAAAGAGCTATCAGCTTGCTACAGTGTTGAGACATTCAGAAGTCTCGATTCGACGCATCGCGCGAGCTCTCTCGGGCCTTCTGTTCACCTCTACCGCATCCATTGTCTTCTTGCCACGCTCAATTCGCACCGTTGAGGCCTGAGAACCTAGACAAAGCCTCTTCCTTTCCCCAGCTTCATGGACCGAAGTGCTCCTGAGTATTCGCAGTCAGGTTTGCCCTCGCCCTATCCCAGCAACTACGGCGACAACCATTCTGAAGGCTCGAACGCAGATCACGCTTCTGCTGCGCACTATCCTGTCAAAACAGAAGTCACCTACCCAACTTCAGCTACTCCTACTTCCGACTACGGCGTGTACTCGCAGTCTGCGCGATCAGGAACCTTCCCGGAGCATATCCAACGTTCATACCATCCTGCAAGCAATAACGGCAGCGGAGGTATGGCGCAACAGCAGAACAGTCCGTCCTTCTCCCCGCAGGATGGGCGAAACCATCAAAACCAAGCGGTTCATTCTGACAACGAAGTACCTATAGACCCGTCCATTGCGGCACCCAGCCCTACTTATCCCTATCCGCCGCCGCCGGCATCACCGTACGCGCCGAATCCAGACATGACACACAGCTACTCTCATCCCAACAGCGGCATGTATGCCCAGCCTCGTCCCGACTGGACAGGCTATGGCCAGCACGGAGCGTCTCCTATGGCAGCAGGTCATCCAGGCGTATACGCTCAATCTCCAGCCTCTGCGCCACCTCAGCAAAGGAACCAGGTAAGCAACTTGACATACATCGAATCCATCACGAGCAAAGTTTTGGCTTCGTAGGAACTGTTATGATGTCGGAGGCGTTTTCTTTTGGGTGGTGAAAGTTTCAGACTTTGGCCCTATTTTAGATTGCGGAGCGGACGTTGTTCTTGAAAGCGCACAGAGGCGGGATACTCTTTGCGAGCTAAAGCTACGCCATCCTCAGTATGGGACGGAAACGCTAACGGTTTGAGGTCATTTATTAGGTATACTCATTTGTGCCTATTCCTGGAGCACAGCAGCACAAGCGTCCCAGGCGACGGTATGAAGAAATTGAGCGCATGTACAAATGTGGGTGGAATGGCTGCGAAAAAGCGTACGGGACGCTAAACCATCTGAATGCCCACGTTACCATGCAATCTCACGGACAGAAGCGCACTCCCGAAGGTACGTTGGATGCTCGATTCCTGATAACCGACATCATCCAAAGGAACCATCTTCAGTCATGCAACGCTCAGTTGAGACTAACCTATTGATGTAGAATTCAAAGAAATCCGCAAGGAATGGAAGCAACGAAAGAAGGAAGAAGAGGCTCAGCACAAGGCCGAGGAGGAACGTCAACGCGCCGCCGCCGCACAAAACGGCGGGCCCGATCAAGGACCGGATGGGACGCCGACTTCGAGTTATCCAGGCTCTCGAGCTGTTCAACTTCCCCCAATTGGTTATCAGCCTACGCAATATCCTGCTCCACCCTCAGGAGGTGTGCCTCAACAAGGCTTGCCTGACTACGGAACGAGCCACATGTATTCGAGTTACCAGCCTCACTCCCCCTACGGCCAACCAAACCAAAACATGTACAACCAATGTAAGTTTGAAGTCTTTTCGCCAGAGCAAGCCCCCAAACAGAGGATGCGCACAAGATGCGAAGCTAACCCACTCTCTTTATCATAGCCAATGGTGGTCAACCTCCCAGTCATTAGGACAGGCTTTGAATAGTTGAGACGCCGACCACACTTTTATCTTTTTCTTCTTTGCTTAAGAACACGAGGGATAATCATCCCGGATGAACAACAGAACGGGATTGCGGTTGTACACTATGGGACCTAACTGTACGAATCCACCACTTTCACGTGTGCCGCAGCTGTCAGACCACGTCAACATGAGGCTGGTGCTCGAGGCTGCGTGCGGCCGTGTCGATTTATTAGCAATGACAGCGGTTTTTTTTTTTTTTTTTTGGCGTTGGCATCCTTATGGAAGGGATCGAAGAACGGACGGCTGAGCAGGTCATACCCAATAGGACATTCTACTCTTATACGCTGGTTTAATGAGGTTAATTGGTCTCAACATTACCCTTCTTTCTTTGTTTTCGCTGGACACGCACACGATCATGTCCAACCAAAGTTTATTATTTCGGTGGAGCTTTTAGTGCTTTGATCCCCCGTCCTTTTTTCTTCGGAGCATCCATCATTCACCTCTCCCCCTCAGTCCAGTCATTTCTGTTTTTCATTTCCAACTTCTGGTTGCGTTTTTACTTTTGTGGCACTGCTTCCTTCGTTTCCTGCTCCTCCATCCATTTTGCCAGCTTTAATGTGCGCCTTCGTGCCTCGGCGCAAACTTGGAGGACAAGAAACGCGTTGAGCAGTTTGGTTCGTTTCTGGCATTGCTTCACGGTGCATTGGGGGTGGGACGTTGTTTGAAGAGAAATTGGTGGCTCATTGACCTTTTGGCGCATTTGGGATGTCTGGATATGAGATGGAGTGCATGCGGTCTTCGCAGACCAGGCAATGATGAAAGAAACAGAGACGAGCAATTTTCTCCCTTTTTTGTTAGCTGAGTTTGTACTTCCCCCATTTCTTATGTTTTTTTTTCCTCTTTGGGGGAGTGGTCAGCGTGCCGCAAGGCGATTGGGAGCACGAATGTCTTTATTAGAAGACACAATGTCTGAAGTACCCTTATTTCTATCGACTGAAGAGACCGGGATTGATAATGGATGCGGATTTTAGACCGCTTATGACGTTTGTCTATGTCGTCGAAAAGACCAAAGCCACAGCGATGGGAGAAGCATGCGAATCCAGGAAACATCAGGAGATAGCTAACTGTGGAAGAACATGAGAAATCCGTTGCAGAGAACGGCAAGAATAATTATACGTTTGTAGAGACAAGAACATTCAAAAGATCCAGTTCAATACATTTGAAAGGATGCGGTGCACATAAAATAGTCGGGAACTCGTCTCGTCAGTTGAGGCATCAAGACGTATATTTGTCCCAAAGTACCTTTTGATACGAGGAGAAGATTGGTGAGCTCATCCCAGAACTGATGCGGCGAGGTACGATGCGACCTTATGGAAAGACAGCCAAGAGAGAGATGGGTTGAGAAAGGGTGGTGGAGTGCGGAGCCGCGACCATGGATTCGGGAACCGTGAGGCACGTTCTCGGTCTTGTGCGACACTCTCTCCAAGACGAGGGACATATGGTGGCCGAGACACACAGCGGAGGACAATGATGCTTACCTAGGCACCTCTTGGCAAAGCAAGTACATTGGTGCAAAGCTGCCAAGGGCTGATGCTCTGAGCAGATACTAATTGAATGGCTGTCCTCGAATCCCACCAGACGAGTGCACTCCAGCCAGCCCTAGGGGGCCAAGCCATGCAGACAGGGAAGCACAAGGTAGGGCCACGCACTGGTTCACTGCCACGCGGGAACTAGTACGAGATTTTGTTTGTTTTTTTCTGCGATCTCCTGGCACAGGGATAAGATGGCACGTATGCTGTGTAACGAAGCTATACGGGATGAGGGACTTGTGTGTTGCCCGATTTGGGGTGAGTGACGGGACGGGACGTAGTGGGGGTGTGTACTTTGGGTGTGGACAATGGGCTTGCCAACATGGAACATGAAGTATGGACTATGATGGGATTTTTGGTGGAAGGTGGAAGATGCTTTTCTGATCAAGATTCGATGACTAATGATGTTGTTCTTTTCGACGTGGAACCGATAATACGAGTGCGTGCAACGAAAATTTTGTGTTTGAGAGCTGAGTTTGATGCGTTTGGCTGAATTGGGTGACATGTGCTGGTATTTGCAACTTACCTAGTTTAGACAACGTTGTTATCGTAGTTAGAGTTGGGAGGGCGCACATGAGTTAAGTTACTCTATACACTTTTAGCATATTTCCTCATTTGATAAAACAAAAGAAAGTGTATACTATGGATATGAGGAAGGAATTACGTTTGGAATTGCATTGGTGACGTGGATTGACAAGTCGTGCACAATTTGGATATTCGCAGGGCGGGCCATGTATTGGGGCACATGCGCGCGTCTAAGTCGACATCACCACAATACATACATTCATCTGAAGTGTCCCGACAGTATGCAAGCCTTGCTGCGCGCCCATGACTCAAACAAGCTACTTCATATCGGCAACGACTATGACTACTGCAGACCAGACGACTAGCCTCATCATGCAATCGTTCTCCACCCCGTCCCTAGTCGACGGCAGCTAGCAGGGCCATCCCGCAAACCGCTCGATCGCTCTGCGCACCCACCACCACCAACACAAAGCACCTCCCCGACAAAGCAGGAGGCACGTCTGGTCTGTACTCGGCAATCTACAGTTACAAAGTCAGGCAAGGGTGGGCGGACCACAGACGGGACGGGTAGATGACACTAGCGCAAGGGTTCCCTCTGTGCAGACAGGTCGTGTTGTTAGGTTTGGCACCAAGAGAACTAGTGCTGTAGAAATGATCTGATTTTTACCTTGGTCGCCAGACTAGCACCAAACACCACTGCAAGCCCAGGGCGTGAGGCAGGCGTGGGTGGAAAAGGGAAGAAGGGGATGGGGAGAAGGGGGTGTGCGCCAAACCTCGGATGGCATTACCGAAAAGCAATCGAGGCTAGGAAATAAAGATGCAAGAAGAAGGATGAATCTTGGTTTCGCTCGGCGCGGCGCCAACACCATTTTAGAGTCCATCTTTTTAGCGCTGGCTTTGGCGTGGGAATAGGGCGTCTTGCTTGTAAGGATGTGGGAGGGGCCGACCACTCTAGGTGAAACGACGGCGGCTGTTGAACAACGGTCGGTTTCTTTTATGTCCTTGTCGATGGACGAGACGGCCACGGAAGGTAAAAAAAAAACAAAGAGAGCCGAACGAAGATTTCCTGGAGAGATGCGAAAGGCCAAATCATGCCTCGTGGTTGCTGTGGCCATCACCATCAGAACTGCGCCTCGAAAGCAAAGTCATAATCAAGAATATCAATTACACAGCCATCAACGACGCTAGCCGGGGGGAAGCTTCAAGAGGAAAAATTGACATGGATGGGGATGGGTCAGCACACGGCGCGACTGACTGATCAATTTCTCGGCGCGCGCAGTGGACGTGCTGGAGCAGAGAGAAATTGCATAGGAACGACGAGCCAAGTCACGAAATAAATCGGGTTACATCGAAACTGCAGGCTTGAGTTTGTGACGAGAGCAGACACAGTCGCAGCATTTCTGTGACTAAACCTGGTTAACTGATAACAAAGCACACGTCTTAGCAAGGCCTCTTGCTGCTTGGTCCGGATTATGTGCATGGATGGGACGATTCCCTCATGTAAAGGTGGCTTTATGTACAGGTATCGCATGGAGATCCTGCATCCCCCAAAATGTTAAAAGTTCAAAAGTCATGACCGACGAATGGCGGAGAGCAAATTCCACAATACCAGGCGATCCTGCTGTTTGTCACAGTTCTGCCAAGCCATCACCGGAGGGAAGCCGCATCCGCCCAAGAAGGCAAGCACAACTCGCAACTGCTTTTTGTCGTAGAAAAATTCCAAAAACAATGCGCACCTACGCAAGTTATTATTAGCACAATCCGAATAATGTAAAGTGAGTCATGCCAAAGCCAAAGACGCGACAGAAGCTGTTCATTAATCAATCAGGCTGGGATGTTGGGGGTCCGGGCAACACTCCATGTCTCCCATTCAGCCACCGCAGCAAGCAACGTCAGCCATGTGGTAGGCAACTGGCACACCCATTTAAAAATGTGGCACCGTATTCGACTTGGTGTCTCGGTATCAAGTCATTAAGGTACCGGTCATTGGGCGAATATTCCGTTCTAGAAGCTGTGGGTTGCGAGGACTATGACGAACGGATGACGCATCGACCAACTGATGCGCCCACGCCATCTGTTGGCCAGAAAATCAAAGCTCGCTACGCGGAGAAAAATGATCTGAATCAGCACAGAATATCATCCTGGTGACCACGCGCAATTGTCTTCCCAGGGTGAACGGACAAACTGGTGTGGCCCGAGACTGTGACCCAGTCTGCGGCAGGGACATGCCTCTCTCTGCCATGTGGCAGCATCAAGTGCATGGAAATAAAATGACGGGCAGATCAAAAAAGCTGCCCCAACTACCTGGAATAATCTAAATCTGCACATTGCCAGGAAGAGTAAGGTGGTTCGTGGTTGGAGTATCAGGGGGCGTGCACTTGGCCAAGTCCCACGTCTTGAACACAGGAGTCCTCGGTATTACAATTGAGGTGAACAGGTCCTGGCCCGGGCGTTGTACATCGAAAGAGACAGAGAGGTCTATTTTTCATATTCTGCTGATCCTCTGGAGAAGCCAATGTCGATGAGAACCTGTCAGGTGATGCTGCAAGATAAGCCCAGCTGAACCTGTCTTCTCGGGACGAGTGTTCTGAGTCACTTGGCGTGCTTGTGTCAAGCACAAGCTCTTCTACTTCGCCCAGACTCCTATTGCAGAGGATGTCTGATATAGCATTGCAATCGCCGCAACTATCGCGGCGTCCCAGAAAAACAGTCTGGATGGCAGACACGCCCCTCCCCTTCCCGGACCAGCCAGCGATGTCTGTGCCACCCGACACCTCGTGGACCTCACGCCGGCTGGGTCAGATCTGGCTTGTTTCCGATTAAAAATGAACTAAAGCAATTGCTCACGCAGGGTTGGCCTGGTTCCCGATCTAGCGGCACCACAGCCCATTGTGTGACGCGACTAGTTTCCATGCGCAATGCGAGAGCTGAATGTTCCCTTATTATCGCACCCCCGTGCATACCCAGCACGGGAATAGTTCTCCGGAAGCTCGTCCATGGGCTTTGATTCATTTCCCTCTCTGCGGCCATGCATTGCAATATTAAAGAGGGATACATAATAGGAATGGCACCAGGCAAAAACACACATGGAAGTGCGTCATCGCAAGACGCGGCTGTCGGCGTTGGAAACGGCCACACACGGCGGACGGACGGACGGTGGTGTAGTCGAGCCCGATGGCCGGCCCAAGGTGCTGACAGCGCCCCGGAGCCGCTGTGTCTGGGGCTTGGCAACGGCGGCCAGGCGCTAACGCGGGTCCCTGTCGATGCCAGCGGGCTACTGTAAGGTTGGAGCTAGAGGCACTGGGGCTATTTGAGGCGAGCTAGAAGCACTGGCGTGCAGCCAGAACCGCAGGGCCAGACACAGACATCAGCCAGCCGAGACTAATCACTTGCTGTAATTATAACAAGACCCCCTCCCTCCTTCCGTCCTCCATCATCCCATCCTCACATCCTCAAGGCTAAACTGGCCCAACTAGTCTGGCTCGTTCCGCCCTGCAAACTATGGACACTACTGCAGAGACAAACTATGCTGGTTCGTTTGCTGCTTGGCACCCGCAAGTCTCTTCGAGTAGCTTGCTTGTATCCCTCCCGATCCGGGCTCGGGCCAAGTATTGTGTTTTGCCTGGTTCTAAGCCGTCGTCGGTTCCTGCCGAAAGGATGCATCGAAAATCCGTCAATAGTCTGTGTTCCACGCCACACCTGTCGCTTTGCTTTTGGGCTAAATAGCCACTTCCCTAGAGATACCCGAGCACACATGCTGGTCTATGTGCGCCATGCTGCCAACTTCTCTTACAATGCAGGTATTAATACTGTACTTATGTTGATGGACATGCATTAAGCGATTTATCTTGCCGAATAACCAACACTCATCAAAATCAGCCTTTCTGCGCTGCCTATCCTTCCCTGTGCTTTGACGACGACCCTGCGTCGAGTCATCAACGATTTAATCATAAAGAGATAATTCGATTCGTCGCATCATGGATCGCTGAATTAGACATTTTGTGGCGCTTTCTGCGTGCATATTCGGCTCTGAATCTTGTCCCCTGATGATGCCCGACGCACAAAGTGGTAACATGGTTTTTGTCACTGAAGGCGTGCTTCCTGCATTTATTCCGGTGACATGACAGTCGATAGCAAGTCACTGACTCATTATTTGTGATGTATGAATGGAGTGTTGGTCATGGTTCAAGGTCCAAGGCCGACGAGCCTCCCGCGATTAGCCGCAAAGATGTCGCACGCGCTCATCTAAACTCTCAACTCTCACAACTGAAGTGGCTTGGGAGAGGCGTTGGCGAGAAATGCATGTATGGTTTGTCAATAGGTCGATGAACAGTATAACTTGAGAAAGTATACAGCATGTTTGGTTTGTAAACAGAGTTCTGCCACCAGATGCATCAGCGCCACGCTGTCTAGACCATGGCCATGGATGGATGCCCTACAAGAAGGTTTCGCTTGTCTGCGCACTTTTCACAAAATGCAACTCAGCAATGTGATGAATTTAAGCGCAGAGAATTGTGTCATTCCATTTTTGATCTCTCCAAATTATTCCGTGCAATAACAAAGCCAAATGCCTGGCAGCTGCCAACAATAGCATTGTGAGGAACCTTGATGCCAGAGCCTGGGCGACGCTTGACCCCACCAACTGTCACCCAGATCTTGATTTTTTTCCCTTCCAGTCCCTTCCACATCCGGAAACCACTGTGACGACACTCGGTGCCACACTTGACGTCGAGAATTTGTTTTCACCATCGTCAACACTTATTGAATGGTCTCCTCGCAACGCTGCACATAGATTTTTTCTCCTCAGTCTGGATAGGCTCACTGCGCAACACGTCTCTGGGGGAGAGAGAGGGCGTCAGGAGTGTCTTGTTCATCATATTCTCAAGAGAGTACAGTACGACTTCGTTACGACCATCGCTTATATCGACCATTCCTGTCAACATCATCATGGACACCAAGGCATCCGCCTCTAGACCAAATGGCATCACCAAGTCCAATTCCACCGCATCGGCTGGCGCGCGGTCCACACATTCGCATGAATCCGTCTCCGTCGTTGGCCCGTATCCCCTGGGGAGTCTTCGGGTTCTGAGACCCGAATCATCTTCTCGTACTACAGAACATCATGCCATCGACCAAGATGACGATGACGACCCTCCACCTTCGGAGCCTCCCAACAATGACACCTACCAACTGAGCGGTGCTCAACAGTCAGCTCGCTCACGCTCATCGGCCAGTCCGTCCAAGCGAAGCTCTGTCGCCCAGGCGCATTCCATGGGTGGAGGAGATGTGACTATCATCATTGACCTTCCCGAGGTATTCACCGTTGGCTACGACGCCATTTCATTCACGGCCCAGCACTTTGCTGGCGTCAGAGATATCCCAGAGGGTCCTCACTTCTTCTGGGTTGCGCATCCGAGTGGTGTTGCTGCCCGCGCAGGCGTGTGGCTGCTTGGTTCAGAGTCGCGTGATCACGTTCATGTTGTGCAGTGGGACAAGTACAACGAGAACTTGACCGAGGCAACTCGTTCCGAAGCTCGTAATCATGCTGAGAACGTCCCGAATATCCATGCGAAGCTCATTCCCTACTCGGATCCTTCGACGGTTGGAGGCGCCGTCGGCAAGCTCTCCCCGTCCAAAAGCGAAGCTAATCTTGCCATATGGAGGCAACTGACGGCGAGTATCACCGCTTCTTTGTTGAACCGTATCACTGGTCCCCAGACAGGAGGCTGGATTGTTCACACCCTGGATCGTGCTCAAGGTGTTGTTCAGTTTTCTGCAGCAACAGAACTAGAACGAGCTGTACCAAACAAGAACCTACAGCGAAGGCACCTCAAGTTCACCTTTGAAAGAACGACGAGATTGTTCTCCCTCGAATCACTTGGACCAGAACGCACTTTGGAGGCCATTGACCCAACCAAATACCTTCTGTCACAGATCGAAAATCCGTCCAATGACCTCGTCCACGAGGATCTTGTTGGAGAGTTTCAGTTTTCCTTCATCGTCGGCATGCTTCTTGGCAATGATGCCTGCCTCGATCAATGGTGGTTCATGATCCTCAAACTTCTGGTTAAATCTCATCTCCTCGTTGAGAAGCAGCCCTTGTTAGTCGCTGCCATGTGGCGTACTTTGACTGCACAAATGACGTATGGCACAGAATGGATCGAGACTGCCCTGCTGGATCCTTCAGAACACCATTGTCGGGACATGCGCATCGGTCTCATTATTTACAAGCGGCGCTTGGAAGAATTTCTTCAGAGCGATGAGAACCTCATTACTCCCAACCATCTCGTCGTTAGCACCGCCTTCTCCAGACTGGAGTCTGTCCTGACGAATCTGGGATGGGACCTGTCCTCCGACTATGTTCGTAAGGGAATGGTGATGTTGGAGGATGGTGAGGAAATTGAGCTTGAGCTCTCAGAACTTGAAGCAGAAGACGAGCGTGGTGAATGGGCCCCCGAGGTTGTCGAGTTTGATGGGTACGGCCGCCAGCGAGATCTTGTTTCATGGACCGACTGAACCAGTCACGATTCGTAAGCTCAGCGAAAGGCGTATCATTTTACTTTCCTTTTGTTTTTTCCCATGTTTCAATCGGGTAACATTGAATTGGCTTCGGCGTTGAGGCAAGATTGCAGACCTCGAGGATGACGCGACATAACCGAGAATTCTTTAATTGTGGAGGGAAGTGAGTAGCATAACTCTTAAGAAGATGGGTGGAAGCTCCATGGGACTATATAAAAAATGGGCAACAGGACATATGGATGTCAGGATTACTCGAGGATGGAACAGCCTCGTTGCCCAGGTTAGGACGCTTGTTGGTTCAACGCGGTCACATCGTCTGTTCGCAATGGCATAGGCTTTCGTCGTTCTTGTGGTCCTTTTGTTTTTGGTGTTGGTGGGCAGCTTTAGCAGGCAGCTTTAGCACTGGAGTTTAAGAAACTTGATAGTGCAGCTACAGTATACTGGCATGGCCAGGGTCTAATACAAGATATCAATGTATGGTAATATCCAAGTGATTTCATCTTGTCGTGCGGCTCAATTGTATCGTTGTTTGCAACTTGGGAAGCTCACATCAATGGTCCATTGAAGACTAGTGTATCTGTATTTTCTCTCCTTGGGAACCCAAACAGACGTTTACGAGAAGTCTTAGATATCCATAGGTCAAGAGCGTCAAACACTTGGTTGTTGGACTACTTAGGCAGTTGACCTGAAGACTTTGTTAAGGGCTCTTGTCGACCAGCCAGCCGATGACACGACTTTCCAATCTACATGATTCAAGGGCTGTACTAGGAATGCTTGTCGGCCTAGGCTGTAAAAACATCATGTTCTATCCGGGGTGTTGTGGGAGTAACAAATGTTTAGCACAGGTCCGGGATGAAGACAGGGGACGAGCTGCGATGCGTAGGGGTGACGACGACTTACAGACATGGACGTATTCAAGCCATTGGTCAAGGATATTATCATCCTGTACACGCGGGGACTCGTTTTATTTACTCGAGCCGGGAACATTCCGTCGTCGATCTAAAACATCAACATATCGTGTTCGGGGCTTAAACACGGGCATTCGAAGGTGTCCATGAGCAGCAACATATTAAGCGTGGGACTACATTTCGCTCCGTCCAAAGAGGTACGACGCGCTGTTTGTGCAATCGCATTCAATATTACAAGACATTCATATTCACATTCACTCAGTGCACAGTCCGTATCGTGAACGTTGAAGATTTCATTTGCCTGTCAGACCTGATACAATCCGCCCAAGCAAGGCCATGCAAAATGCCAATGGGAAACCTAACCCCCATGCCAGGGGATACGAGACTCCGAACCCATTTTTGTTGTGTCCACACCCTACACGACAGCGCTCTTGCTTTAAAAGTTTGACTCCCAATGAGGTTTTTTGATCTTGCCCCCATTTTCCTCCACTGCCACATGCTGCTTCATCTGCTGGACTGCAATGAGCGAAGACAGAAAAAAATCCCTTGCCGCAACCGCTCATATACAGCAACCAACAGTGTCATATCCTGCTGC